>JBCAUI010530085.1:0-11369 GCA_038406195.1 Haplosyllis anthogorgicola | reverse complement strand
CGGTCAGCGCCATCTAATGTTTATCTAGTTATGGCGTCAGGTGGTGACACCTGGTAGAATCATCATTTTGGAACCTCACCTGCCATTTCCCGCCAAAACATTGTAGACTGGAAATCAAGGTTACTTTCTTATTTCTAACCAAAATACGGCTGTCCACCAGACCCTGAAGATTTTCTCATTTTTTGTCATGTGACCTTACAGGATGGAAAAATCAATTAGTACCCACCCGCGCTAGTAGCCAAGCATCAATACTAGCAATGGCCTGCCAGAACAAGGATCAGTACTTAAAACAATGGCTGTTCCAGCAGTTACCTTCAAATTTGTGATATTAATATAATTGCATGTAAATAAAAATAATTGCAGACGTATGTATTCGAAAATTTGCATATGTTTACGTTCATGTTATCATTTTTTATTCGAAATAAACTCAACATTGATGTTTGGATGAAACATTTGACTTGTGATGGTATTATAACACCCTGTGATGGCTTTGTGCACTGTTAAAATTTATATGCACTTCCTTGAAAGTAACTTAGAAATGGCATGTTGTTAAGCCAATTATAGTTCAACCAACGTCATAAAGTTCGATGCAGGGGCGGATCCAGGATTTCCCGTTGGGGGAGGGGACGCCCGGCCCGTTGGGGGGGACGCCACCCCTATTTTCGCCCAAAATTTAGGGGAAAGTGCATGAAAACGAAGAAAATTTGGGCTGTTGGGGGTGTGTGTGCCGGTGGCACCCCCCTAGATCCGCCAATGCAATGTGCAACATTACTATTGCAACGTTACTTTTTATTTACACGTTGTACGTTACCTTAATGGTGCCGTCGGATAAATAAATTTAATGTGAGGTTCAACCAACTCATGGCCCAGGCTTAGTTTTACCCATTCTCTAATGGGAAGGCCACTGCTACCTGTGACACTGTGTGTGTAGAGAATTTAAAACATTTTTGGACGTACATAAATTTAATTGAACTAGGTTTCAAGATCCATGTAAAAATATGACAGATGGCATGCAGTATGCTTAGTGGCAGACAGCGTTTAGTTTATGGAATTTCAAATACCCATCATCAAGAGTAACAACCTGTTTGATGAAGAACAATACTTGAGAGTGTTAACGCAAGTGCTTCCCGGTTCTTGTTTCAAATATTCCCATGGAACGGACCAGGAAGCCCGAAAATAAACTAATTTGTAGATATTCATGTTGACAGGGCTTACACGGCTGCTAATGGCTTACCGACAACCATTTGGTTTGATAGAAAAGAAATATCACCGGCTGCACCGGAGCATACTGCAAGCATGGAGGCAATGTGCCGGGACCTGGGAAAAATGATCGACTCCTAAGTTCAAAATGGCATTTCCAAAGACAGAATCGTAGTTGGTATGATACAACTTGTACTACACGTACTCTCCATTGACATACGTACACACGTGGCTTTCCAAAGATTAATATGATAAAGTGAGCCATATCTCAAATATTTTCCAGGTGGATTTTCAATGGGAGGTGCAATGCCCCTTTATTATGGAATGCAGTATGGTCAGAAACTTGCTGGAATATTCGCCATGGCAAGTTTCCTTGCTGAACAAAGGTGTGTGAGGTTTGTATTTAGTGTGAACAATTCTAAAAATTTTGTTTAAAACATTTAAAATTAACCTGCATCTATCATGCCAAATGTTTTCAATTTATTTTCAGACTCTGAAATCATCAAATACGAGTATTGCAATATTTCCACCCGTTTTCAAGCCTACGGACACAAAGATGACTTTGTTTTGTACGAATGGGGAAGGAAAACTAACAAAAGGCTTTCTGACCTGGGAATTAGAACTGTTTTTCATGACTGTCCATCGTTATACCATCAACTCGGCACAAAGGAGATTAATGACTTAAGGCAGTGGATATTGAATTGTTTGACTTGAATAGCTAGATATCTTGTGTCGTCCACTGGGATTAAATTCAGAAGACTTGTCATCACCTGAAATCTGTAAATCAGACAGGCTACATACATGTATGACACGGTTATGAAAAGAAGCAATATTGTACGAAAATTCCACTCATGGATTCCTTTGCCGAGGAAAGTGCAGTGCGACACCTTAATTTGTTGAAACTAAAGGTTTTCGGGTGCAGTTGCCAACCCTGCCATCAACACTTACAATAAAATCGCCATCATTTTTTTATACTGTTTATTAATAATGAAAATAATGACCTTATTTACAATAATTGTACATTACTCGTGTGACTCAAGTTCGACTGACAGAGGGTCAGTAAATTGTACTGTATCATTTTTGTACGCGACCGAGATTCCACATAATTTAGTTTAGCTGCAGCACGCATTAAATAAGATGAACCGTTTTATTCTCTTGCAGTAAATATATATGCCGTTACTGTACAGATTTATGTGGCTATACAACTATACATCATTTAACAGGCTATCTAACGTTTGCAATTTATATAATAAGTTATACTTATCAAGGCAACTTTAATGCTGACGAAATTTCATTTTTAGCTCTGATTTGCACTTGACAAATATACAAACGGTAATCAAATGGTATATAAATAGTATGATATTGCAATGATTTGCCATATCATGGAGTACAATTGCTGAGTCTGCTCTTTTACCTGTCACAAAAGTTATAGAATTTTTTAAGATACCAGTTCTAGAATATTTTTAAATATTAAGTATCAATATAACAGTCAAGTGTGAAATGTTGTAATACTGTTAAAAAATTCCAGTTAATTTCTCCTTCAAATTTTTATGTTTGTTAATTACCATCATGATAGTCAGTAGCCTTTATGTTCTCGTTCAACATACGTCTGCTCTGGTGACACATATCGGTGGTGTTACTTATAAATCTTAGTTCTACTCATTCCTTATTTGTACAATAACATGTACTAGTTGTATATAAACGAAACAAAGGGATAGACGTATCAAATGTACACTCGTGCACTGACTACTTACAGTGCGAAATTCTCCCAATAGAACTGGATCTGGTCAATGAAATTAAATGTTGTCAGGATGCACATTGACATAATCTCAAGCGTGAACTGTATCCCTTGCATGTATACAGGAAGTAACGGGGAAACTAAATATAACATGAGCACGGTCGTTGTTGCTTTGACCACGTATCATAAACGAAATTTGTAGGTTCTGACTTTCGAACGCAATAGTGATTGAAATTATACTATAAATAACTGCTGTGAAATATCGCCTACTGCTAGTATGACACTTTGATGGCTTACTTTAGTCACCATTTAAATACAGTCAGTTACTATGCGAATGCATTCACTACAGGCACCGCATTTAACACTGGTATCCTAAAAACCCTTATTTTAGTATCCGGCAAATAGCTACAAAGCCTTTCGACGAGTTGTGCAATACTGGTATACTCCGGCATAAGTTCCACATCACCACTAGTTCCTTCTGCTTCACCGTTTTCTGCCTTTTGAGGTAAAAGCGGAATGCACTCAGTTTTTTTCTCACTGTCATATTTTGACGCCTTCTCTGCTGCGTCTCCGCCATCATCGTTTTCATCCAAGATGATCGAGGTGCCGTCGTCCATCATGATTCCCCAGTCCAATGACTTGAGCTTTGTCAAGTCCATTACGGCATTAAGCGTATTCGTGTTGATTGCAGCGGCCTAAATGCAAGAAGAAAACATTCATTCACAAAATTTTGTTGAGAGATTTAACTGTTATCCGTTAATGTCGATTTGTCATTGCAGCTTTAAATACTATTCTTTGCTCTTTTTGTAGCATTCCGGAGCGTAAGGAATTGTTTCCTGACGGATTTCCAATCGCAACACTGATATTATTGATAAAATTGTTCAGGTTATAAATTTCTAATCCTTTACATGTTATACAAGGATAACATCTTAAGAACAATTTTGTTCGATGTCTTAAAATCTTATGTATGCATTTCCTCAACACAATTAAAGTTTACTTAATCCATAAAACTTTTAAAACTCCTATTTCCTACGAAAGGCTCACCTTATCAGGTACCAGAAACCTTCTCTTTAATCACCGAAACAAAATACAACGGGGTGTCCAGATAGGAGCACTGACCCCCATGCCTCCCACCTACCCCGATTGTTGCCTATAATTGTCTGAAATGGCCAGTCTGGGAGGGGGGGGGAGTGGGGGGCCGGGTCCTGGTCAACCTTTTTGCAATGGTGGCAGGGAACACAAATGTAGATTTCGTCCAATACATAGACCCTCCTGCTAAGGCATGAGGGTCTATTATTAACCAGAGCCGCCAATGTTCATTGTTAAACATTGCTAATTATCAAAATAACATTTTACCATTGTCATTCTGTTCACTCCAAAAGCAGATAATGTATCGGAGTAAGCTTGACTACAAAGAATATTAATATAAAAATATATATATATACCTGGTTGCCTCCATCAGGCCATACTGAGATCTTTCTTAGATTCCCCAGACCCTTCAGTGCGTCCTTCAGATTTTTTCCTATTTGGAACCTGATGAGTTCCAGCCGTTCGATGCTAAATACATAAGAGAAGTAAGTTTTCAATTAAATATTGATGAATATAAACTTAATCCGGTAGTAAATTAGTTTGGAATAAATCATAACTTTTTTGTAGTGACGGATGGTAACCAAAAACAAAGACGTTCCAATTTATTTTAAAAATGTAATATACACAAACTCGCTTCCTACAAGCTGCTTGTCCAAAAACGCCGAAATTCCTACTTTCACAAATTACATCATCAACACTGACTTCAGGCTAAACTGATATATATTTTTTTCAAATTTTAAATAAGTATAGGCATACTTAATTCCAAAACTGCCGGCTTACCTAGTCAAGTTTTTCAGTGCTTTGCTTAGCGGCTCATCCATATCCTCTCCTCCACATTCCAACCGTAATCGCTTCAGACCGATCAACTTTCCAAGGCCCTCGTACGTCTAAAGATAACGTCAGTAATATTTTCAAATAGACATAAATCAGTGAATACATGGATAAAGTGAGCCAATGACAACCAAATTAGGAAAACCAGTGCCTTAATTTGGTAAGTATTTACCTCTTCCGTAAATGTTAAACAATCTCCAAGTTCAAGATCCTCAAGTGTAAGTAGTGAGGGCAAGAAACCAAACTTCTCTGCAGGCGCTTCACGAAGTGATGTGATCGACTGCAATTCATCAATCCAGAAAGACATAAGTGACCTTCACGATATCTAGCAAACTCAAAATACTTGAATGTACGAATAAGTTGTCACGATTATT
The DNA here is from genome assembly GCA_038406195.1 of Haplosyllis anthogorgicola. NCBI lineage: Eukaryota > Metazoa > Annelida > Polychaeta > Phyllodocida > Syllidae > Haplosyllis > Haplosyllis anthogorgicola. Next base: position 6,137 of record JBCAUI010530085.1, on the reverse strand, counting down.
ATTATTTATTTCTTTTTCCCAACATTACTGTATATCCTATAAATCTTCTGCTCAGTTATCAGTGACATGTTCTTCTAGTTACAAATGTCGAAATGTCGAAAGGATTAAGACAAATGTTTTGTGTAGATGTTTTGATTTCTTACCAGTGCTTTCAAGCATTTCAGCTCTGCCAGTCCTTGTAATCCTCCACTAAATGAAAATGGAGGAAGGGACAAGCCATTCGGACTTCTTACTTTCAATTCAGTGAGCTTCTTTAAATTGCAGAACTTTCCGACGTCCAGTTTTGTGGTCTGCAGTCTAAAAACAAACCGATTTTATTATATTTATGAATACCTTTCTCAGGTTTTACTGCACTTCGCGATACATTTTACACAAACATTGAATTTGTATTTTATATCTTAATCCTCGTGTTATTCATACTGTCACATCGCAGAATTAACATTGACGACTTCCTAATATCTTACATCGTTGGTTTATATGTCTGATCTGCATCAAAGACTTGTTCCGCAACGAGACCCTCGAGATCTACAAGCCGATCAGCTATGGTGTGCAGCATGTGTGCGGGTGCTTGACTCAGGTAAATTTTACGTAATTCTGTCATCTGATGGAGAACAGACGTCAACTGATGCCACGTTCGATTTTTGTCCTCATAAAATAGCATTCCCCTTAAATCCTGTGAATAAAACAAAACTAGTTTGTCATTACCTTTTTGGACTCGTGAAAGATGAGTCAGTTAAATTACAAGCTACAAAGTTGAATTTATGCAGGTCAAATTTCGTGATCACATTTTTCTGAATCCTTATAAACATTTGGTAACCGAGAATTGCAATGTATACAATTTCAAAAATACACGTAGAAAAATTATCCTTTAAAACTCCTCTACTTACAAGAGTTCTTGTGCCATGTTTCGTTAATTCTTCTGCTGCTGTTTCCCATTGAGACACTCGCGACTTTCTCAACCAAACGGTTTTCCACTGAAAGAAAATCGGTATGTCATTCTGTTAACGTCTGAGACTTCCTTAGTGTATGTTGAAATCCTGCGAAAGTTATCAATAATTAACAGAAAATTTAAGAAGGAATTTCCCTGCACAGGAATGCTTACCAGCGACTGATGTTCTGCCACTTTTTTCCACATCTGGCAAACCTGGGCTGCCCTGAAGTGAGAATTGCAAATATTTAATTTCCTTGTATGATCCGTTTACTGTGTACACATTGCATTCCACTTAATCCGAACACGAATAACTCGAACTTTGTTTTTGCTGAAACCTTTTAATATCGTTTACTTTAACTTTTTGGAGGGTTTGAGCCAAGCTGGCTAAGTTGCACATAGCATAATACTGACCCTCTAATTAAATAATTACAAGTCTAGAATACCTTGAATGTACCCTTAATACCGTATTCCCCTCTAATTACGGTAAACTTATTTTTAAATAAAAATAATTTTCTTTGCTTTCATGCAAAAGCAAAAATTTTCTTCTGACATAGCGCACTTTATCAGTTGCAAAATTGGATGCTGACAACAATAAAAATAGCTATTTTCATATTTCTAATAAAGACACTCCCTTGAAATTGATATTAGCCTGGTCCCAACTTTTTCTGTGTGTATTCAATTTAAACCAAAGTAAATTTTAAATTAATTGCATCACTATTCTTTCGTCAGTTAGTGAAAGTAGTACATACCTTAAGAGATCACAGTGGGGTAAAAATCGGAAAATGTTCAATATCACGTCTACTCCTATTTGTAATTTTTCAAAATAACAGGTTGAGTCTTTAGGTGCTAAACATTCCGGTGTGTTACTTCCATTAGAAGATGCAGGACTTTTTTCACCACCTTCCGGTAACAAGCTTAGATCCTGCTGGTTTTGTTTCTCATTAACATTGAGCTTCATATTAGCTGCTTTGTTTTCAGCGTTAAACACTGCAGGCGGCAACGTGCCAGCAGGCAAAAACACTTTCACACCGTCCGGTGTTGATATGAAGCAGTTGGGTGGAATGACAAGTTTCTGATTGTTCACTTTAAGAGACAACGGTTGTTGTGAATTGACTTTACTTAAAACGCTCGATGGTAAAGTCAGTAACTGTCCACTTATAGGTGTGTTGGGCTGTAAATTTGACATTACATTGGGAGGTATTGCATGTGTAGAGATTGGTCCTTTGGGTTCAGTGCCATTCACGATTTGTCCCAATACTTGTCCTCCATTTGACTTCTTGGCGGTTGACTTCATTGCAACGGGTGCTGAACTTTTAGGTTTTGCCGGAGTGGAGCATGTCTGAAATATGCATAGATCAAAAAGAAACAATCAAAACTGGCCATTTAACATGAAATCATTTACAGTTGTTCTCGGTTTGCTCGAACACGCTTAGCTGGGACAGATGCTTTGCTCTAACTTTTTTAATTCCCTGACAGGTTACATATGGTTATAATGATAAAATATTTGGATACCTCAAACCTTATAATGCTTAGCTCGAACTATTTTTGAGAAAAATTGGAACTTTTTAAAGGAGAATCAAGACACAGTATTAGGTCTATGTCCTAAGAAAGTTTGGCATATTTTTCACTGTATATTGAAGATCATGCATTGAAACATCGAGTTACAAAGAGGAAAAGAATCAAATCACAGAAATGTTAGCAAAAAAAATAGGTCCAGATGGACCTGAACTCATTTGGCATTATCATAAAACTAAGACAATATAGGTTACAATATCACATAAAAAACAAATGAAGTGTCTAAGATCAAATCCCAAATAAGTGACCCATGAAAAACTTAAATACTGCAAATATAAGTGGCATCTATGTAATTTTTACAGGAAATAACGAGGGTATATAGTTGCATAGTGCAAAATTTGTACCATCAACTGCATCTCCTGGAGAAAGGTTCCAAGAAAAAAGCAAATATGGCTGCCAATTTGAGAATAATGGTCCCAGCAACATAATTTTTGTTATGCTTTGAGATAGGCCATAGGTGCATACGTGTGTAAGATATGAAGTCTCTATGATCAGTAGTATGCTCAGGACAGTTGTGCACAGACGATGACGACAACGACGGACAATTCATGATTTCATAGGCTCTTTGGCAATTATGCCAAATGAGCCAAAAAGTATTCTATTTTGTGGACAAAATCTTCTACTGCACAGAAGTCTACAGTGTTCACCAACTACACTAACTTTTTTTCACTGTGTCACAGTACATGTATGTGGACACAATGGTCAAGCTTGTCGCTACCTTTGAAATCGAGTGAATATTTTGTCCTTCATGCATAATTTTCAGGAGGCACTTTAAACATTAAACTGTTGTTCACAGTCGACAAAAATAATAATTCATCTGTTCCGTCATTTTGGCAACAACAATACTGAAAACTACATGTATTGGGTTTCATAAGATGAAGAATGAAGATTTTGGTTAAAAATATTACGTACAAAACCTAAGCTTATGTACTCAAAATTCTTAGTACGCATATCCAAATTTAACCTTTGTGCATGACAAATAATGTGATACATCATGCAATAAAACGTACCCCTCCAGACGCAAGCAACCTTTTTCGAAAATCGTCCAATGGGTTTTGGAATGTCAACTTTTCACATCTGATATGGTGAACCGGTGGTGAACCCTCCAGTTGGAGAAACAAGTCATAATGGAAGCGTATTTTGCGAGGTTCACTCTTGGACTTAAAGTAAATGTCAATGGGAAGCTCAAATCCAGCATAGCCCGATTCTGACACTTCGTATGGTGGATCTTTAACAACTGCAAAAATAAATCAATCAGTTAATTAAAAAGTGATGTGCCGACTTTCAATACATAATTCGTATATTCGTATTGAAAACAAACATTTACAAAAAGAAATCTGAAATAAACGTGATATAATCAATTTTTCCACAATTAATCTACCGATTTCGTTCACTATTACTGGAGTCGCATTTCTCTGTAAAGTATAATGTAAATTTAGTTTGATAAATTTATATTTCTAATTTTTCTTAAGCTTGTCCGAGAATATCGGACATCGGAAGTACATTTCACAGCCTGATTACGGTTTTTATATTCCATTTCTTTGAAGTACGATGTAAAGACAATTACCTCTTTTTGCTTTTGGGAAACTATCGTGCAAGTAGAACACAACCTTTTCAACGAAATTCTGGATATTACCACCCTCTGGTCCCCGCACAAACACCTTCCAGTCATGGGTGAATCCTTCGAGTGTTGGTTTTTTACGCAGCTGAGCAGTATGTCCCAGGCGAATTGTTACTTGTACTGACTAAAATGATCAAAAGGGCAGCATTCTGAACAATGTATTCGTACGAGGAATATCCAACTGAACGAACGAACTGAACGAACGAACTAAACGAACACCGAAATATCTCAATCGGACGGACGGCTTTTATAGTTTTGAACTTTCGGCAATCACGGTTCTACCAGTGATTCATTTTACTTCTGATGTGTGGTTCGCCTTTGAATTTCGAAACTTGTGTCTTTACGAGTAACTTGGGTCTTAAATAAAAATTTGATCTCCTCCCGTTCTCTCTGGACGATTCATGACAGTGGAACAGCTGGAATCTGATTCGTCCTATTATGAATAGATGTAGATCGAGGCTGGACGATCGGGGTGGTGTTGTTCTGGTAGGGATGTTTTCGCAAGGCTGCTAATGATTTTTCCAAATATGAACATTGCAGTTGATTACGATGATTTACCCTTGATTTTAGCACTCTAGTTCGTCTCGTGGGCAATTTGGGGCAAAAATTTCAACTTCTTGGGAGATTGGGGGAAAAAACAAACCTGCTGCAAAACAGTTGCAGTCAGATATCTGACTGTAACACGACACCGATCACTGCTCACCAGTCATCCCAGCTCACCCGTGTATGATCCTCGGGGGAAGGGGGGAACCTTATCATCCAGACTACCTGGCCATGCCATAAAGACCTTCAAAAGCCAACCCATACTTTGGGAATGGGCGGTGTTATTATCCAGGCTTATTGGCCGTGTCTTAAAGGCATTCACCGGCCAACCCACCTGTCACCGATTCCTCGAGTTTGTTTGCGGACAGGGGGAAGCACAGGCGTCGAAGTAGCATGTCATATTCTTTACTCAAATAGTCGCCGTTGTGAGTGGGGATACGACGACGTCCACATGTTAGAAACGCCTGTGGGGGATGGTTGGTAGGTAGGTGGGTGGGGGGGGGGGGGGGGGGGAGATGGGGTTGTTGTCCCTCCCCTTTCCCAGATTTACATATCCAAACGTTTTACCATGCCCATCAATGTGATCTATCACCGTTTCTGTGACATGAACTTTTCAGTTTCCTTTCGTGGGATTGGACGTGGAGGCAACTTTCAGACCCACCTTCTTACAATGGTGTAACCATTGCGACTGTATCGAACATGTTACAAAATGGACACCACTATTTGGCTGGAACGACAGATATTTGCCTTTCGGGTCATCTTGAAAACGTTGTGATTGTTTTTCAAACTTTTACAATTTTAAATTCCATTAATATTTTGAACTTGCTGACATCATGTAAAAGTAATATGAAATCGTGCTGAAATTTACGTTCCCGGATCCACTAAATGAAACCACGGCATTTTCGTAGGATCCAATCTTAGACATTTTATTGATTTGTGTTCAGTTTAATCGGCGATACCTCTGCTTTACAAGTTTTACCAATCTAATCAAAGTTTTTCTTACCTGCGTGCTCATATTTGGTGAGTTTGTTAGTTCATATTTTCAAAAAAACATATGTCAGTTTTCAACAACGTGAATCGTGACAGCCATTATACTTTTTCTATGCGCGTGCGCATGGTTGGTTTCTGTGAGAGGCGCTGAAGGGATTTCCTCCCCTCCCCTTCCCCCAACACAATCAGGGTAGCGAAACGATCATTGGCGGATCCAGAGGGGTGGGGTTGGTAGGGTGGGTGTGTGGCACTTGACAGATACCACCAGACACAACTGTTCCAAACTCAAGAATTGTCAGAATTTGGTTTGGTGATGAGAATGTGCCCTACAACCCCTCTTTCCAGGTAGAAATCAGGAAAAAGTGTCATATCTCAGAAACTACTTGCTTTAGAGATGTGCTTGTAGAAGAATTCATGTCAATCCGATAATGTATTACTTGCGTGAAGTAAGTACTTTTCAACAGTATCTCACTGTCC
>JBCAUI010530074.1:0-11370 GCA_038406195.1 Haplosyllis anthogorgicola | reverse complement strand
GGCTATGCCAGCATCTGGTCCAAGGTCAAGCCACCTCACCAGCCACTTGCAAAGGATCATGGGAGAAATTTTTTTTTCTTTTTATTATGGGATGTACTTGGCAGCCATTTTGTTTGTTATTCCAAGTGTGATAGACATTTTACCCGGCCTACCCGGGTAATTCTCTCGTTGCATAAGTAAGGCAGGCCCTGGATGCTAGTGCTAAGTGCACTAATTGTAAAGATGTTTAATACGAAAGACTTATTCGTATGGTGCTGAAGTTATGCAGTTTAGTCAAACAGATGGTTCAGTTTCGCTTAATCGCTACAATAAAATTCCTGCATATGTGTATTTTGTTTCAGTTCTAACAATTATTAACTTTTAACGCATGTGTGTGGTATCACTCACACACGGTGCTTTTTGTGACGTTAAAATTGTAAGGTATTGTCGTATACCAAATTATTTTTTAAATCAATGTTAAGTTTAATACTGAACAAAAGCTGCAGCTTTTTTCAGACTTTTACTTGTTTAAATACTGGCAACTTTATCAAAACGATAATATACATCAAAACAAACTGTGTTAAATATTAATGATATGATGTGCTGCATGAATCGTTACCTTTTCTTCTTATGATGTAGTTAAGGATACACAATAGATAAAAGTTATTTTGACACTTACAAAAGATCTGAATTGTTTGTAATATTGTTTACTGTACTGTACGCTAAGCTTATTTCACTGAAATAAAGTCATTGTAAGAAAATAATCAAGACAAATTGTCTCTGTTCTTGTACATCCAACTGAATATCAAGTTTAAAATAAATTCATGCTTAAAATCTAAAAAGTCGGGTTTTCTTCGTGTAATTACGGACGTTTGGGTAATTGTAATTATTCTGCACGACGTGCAGCACAGGCTCCATGAACAAAATTATATGTAGACTGAAAGTTTGAGCGTTTCTCCAGCTCTGCAGAAAATTTCAGGAGGTGTGAGGACGCAATATATTTTGAGCTCAGGTCTAGCAGGATAAGCAAGTTTGTTGATGCCAGAAAGTAAGACGGGCTCTTAAGTTGACACCTCTTATGTGCATTTGGCTATACCAAAAGGTGACTATTTGTATATGTTCTGCTTACAGTTGTGTACGTTCCAAATAAAGTCCTTATTGCTCAATATTACTGGCCTAGAAATCTAAAATTAAAAGTGTGTTTGTTCTGAGAGAAGCAAGTTATCACTTGTCGCGTGATTTGCTATATTTACTTTTCATTTTGTGCATTTAAATAACAGTGTTAGAATGTAATCAAGGTTTTTCCCAATTCGGTTTTTGCCAGATCTGTCAGAGACACATCTGATTACTTCAATAATTTCATTACAAATTAACAAAAATGAGACACACATTGTTTATTACAAATATTAGTTATCATATATGATTCAATTGTAATTACAAACAAGTCAAGACCTACCTTGTATGAATTACGATGTCAACCAAATCTGACAGATCTGTCAGATCTGACAGAACCGCAATTAGGAAAAACCTCGAATAGCACAGATGTTAGTACGTACTGTTTTTAAGTACTGTTGAATTTAATCACAAGGTGCGACAAAAGTTTATAAAAGTTTACAAATATTTTGTCCATTTCTGAGATCAGGTTAATGCTGATAAATACTGTTAACTGTTAACATAACTTACAAAAAATCTTGTGAACTTGATTCCTTTGTATCGAGTGAAGATTTATTTTTTCATTTAATAAGTGTACGTTTAAACAACGAGATTTACACTATGTATTACATTATAATACAATACTAAGAATTATTACACATATGTTGTAGTATTTGATAAAATATTGTAGCATTATGGATACAAATCTGAAGGCCGTGGGAGATGTTTCGGCACTGTGCATCTACCCTGTTAAATCTGCTTACATGTACGTGTTGAACGTTTTGACCGCACAATGTACAGACGTAGGATTGTACATACCTAAGCTGGACGTTTACGATAGGTTAGTAAATAAATGAATAAATAAGCCCAAAGAGAATATGCATCAACCAGGGACATTTACGAACGAAATAATTCATACTGGGCTATCATAGCAAATAAAAGTACAGCCTGATATTCTGTTGTTCTCAAATTTTAGAAATTTCTTCCTCTGTGTTGTATTATTTTAGGCATCATGTTTTGTAATAAATCACTATCATTTTAATTTATTTTATTTTGTTCTGATTCGGGAGGGGGAAAAATAACTGCATGTGTATTGTCCCCAAACCACGGTTAATATGTAAATAACCCGCCTCCCCTTCCCTCCGCCTTAAGACAATATCAAAGTTTCTATCCATGTTCATTCCAGACAATATGCCGTCCTCATGCCGAATGGAAAGGCTGCTTCGATGAGGGAGCATTCAAGATTAACACTGATCAGACCGAGTGTCCAGAACGGGATCTTTTGTATCGACGCACCCGATTTACCAACACTGAAATTACCAAAGAATCTGGATGAACTGAATGAACATGTGCGCAAAATGGAGTAAGTTAATTAACACACGCAACGAAAGTATAAATATATTGTATTTTACAATAACATTACCAAGTTCCGTCGATTGTGGTATGGTAAAATGGAAGTGTTGGAGAAATGAAATTCCAAATGACGATGCAAGCCACAAATTGACACATTGGCCAAACTTTAAAAGCCATTATGATTTCTGAGCGATTGGTAACGAACTCCGATTTTCGATATATTACAGTGTGCTAGACCAGTATTCGGAGGGTACAGATGGCGGGGACGAAGCTGGAGAATGGCTTTCCAAACATCTGGGGAAACCAGGAGTTCGACTTCTTTGTTTCAGTGGAGCTAAAAGTAAACGAACATTGTATCATGCTGAACCCATCTTCAAACATTTTGATATCGACAAGCCACAAGAAAACCCCAAGGTACAATCCAGTATCCTTGTTAAAGACAGAAGAAGAATTACATCGTGCTTTTGTAAATTGTCAACAATAAATCTTGTCCGGAGAACTCTTTCCAAAATCATAACATGATTTCTTGAACTGATAAGTGCAGAAGATGAAAATCCTATCAGTTTTGGACCACAAAATTTCATATTGTGTTTGTTTCCACTTCAATAATGTTGTATTATTCCTATAAATTTAAATACATGTCTATGTCTGTCCGTGAGACAAATCTCTGTTTAAATCCTATTGTTATACATCAGATCCTTGTACATCACTTCCTATGTCTTGTCCAGAATAATAAACACGTGTATTATCAAGAAGACCATTGTTGGAGTTATAATTCATGGTGATCCCAATGTGATTTTGCCCCAAAAGGAATATTAGTACAAAGCACACATGTGGCAGTATTTATAGGTCTATTCTTAGACTTTGTAGACATTGTGGTTAACTGCAAATAATTTATTGGATAAACATGTCTTTCCAAGGAGGAGCCAACATGGTGGCAAGATCAAAGTGGACACACATGTTTTTTATACAAAACTTTTGAATCTCAGCCTGTAGGTGAGGTATTGACCTGGAATAATTTTTTACATGTAAAAGTAAGTCTGCTAAACATGCTGGTATAGTGGTTTGGTGTTACAATCAGTATTAAGCTTAGGAGAAATTTTCAAAGTTCCAAACTGGTGACCTGGTTAAGATGGAGTGTCAGCCATTTTGGATTCAAGTGAGAAACAGTGCAAAACCTCTGGTAGTATTTTCCATTTTCAGACACTAATAATTGTTCAAAGTGATTAAAACTTAGGAGTTACACTTACAGGAACATGATAAATGAAATATTCCTGACAATTTTATGGTGTAACACATGTATTTAAATCATTTTACATTCAAAGTTGCCCGAAAATTGGAATTTCACTACATCCCAGTTTGTCGCAAACAGGTCAGGTTGCTACAGTGACATGTAGTCACTCATGTTCCTCATTTGCATATAAGGATTAAAATTCCAGATTTCTCCCAAAATACTGGATGGAATTATACCAAAAGTTGCAAACACGTGCTCAGCAACTCTAGTTTACTATATGAAGAGGATTTGTTCGAAGCCCCAAACAATTTTGTGTGAAAATTCATCATTTGCACTCCCACATGTGGGTCAACATTACCATATCTAGGTCAGATCTGTCAACTTTGTTTACATTGTACTAAGTGGATTTTCTTCATGTTTTTCACCACAATAGCATTACTAAAACATTGTTTCCTAATGTTTAATGGCCGGAATACAAACACCACCTCATTCCCCACACAAGTCCCAATCTACAATTATTCAAATTGAAATGGACCAGTGTGAAGCACAGTGAATTAAGCTACAAGAAGAAATGGTAGCACAATGTGTTCATCAGGAGGAATTAGACAGAAAAACTGCTGAAGCATTACAAAAGGAACAAGAACATATGGAGAGATGTGCCAAACATTTTATGCAGGCTACAGGTGGCACTGATGCAGAAGAAATTTCCCTAGAACATAACCAACATGGTGAACATCATGGTGCTCATAATTTAACACCACCACATTCATTCCAACCATGATAAGATAATGTTAATGTTTATGCCAATTTCAATTTAGCATCCATTCAGCCCCCTCAGCCTCCCAAATGGAAAAACAATGAACACATCTTAGAAGAGTACTGCAGATTCAGACACTCCTGTCAGCGTATTTTTGATGGTCCAATGGCACATGTAAGCAATGGCAAAGTGAAGGTCAACATGTTTTTGATATGGGCAGGTCCTGATGCTGAAGACATCCTAGATGGCTTACACATTCCTCCCTTTCTTCAACACAATGTGGATTAAATTTTAGATTGTTTTGAACAATGGTGTGAGCCAATATGTAATTTCCATGCTGCAAGATGGAAATTTATGAAGTTATACCAGAAATCGGATGAGACAATTGACACATTTTACCACCATGTTCTTAAACTTGGAAAACAATGCCAGTTTAAATGTTTGGACGAAAGAGTGATTGACATAATAATTTATGGTACATGCATCAAGAAGGCACAGGATAAATTACTTCAAATGCCAATCATGTTGACATTGAATGAAATGCTAAGAATTTGTTGTCATTATGAAAGTCTCAACTTACATCTGAATTTAATCTGCCCAAAGTCTGTGGATCAAGTTCAAAGATCACGACAATGTGGCAGAGGTGGATTTAACCCTCCCTCTAGATTTCCATCAAAATCTCATGGTCCAGACTGCAGAAGATGTGGTAACAAATGGCACGCACAAAGGTTTGACTGTCCAGTGAATAATGCTATTTGCTTCAAATGCAACAAGGCAGGTCATTTTTCCAATGTCTGTAAAACCAACACCAATACTTCCAACCCACCTAATAATGCACCACAGCATGGCAGAGGTGGTCGGGGAAGTAGATGAGGTCATGGATCAACTGGATCAGGTGTCCATTCAAATCTCAAGAAAAACGTTAATGAGGTAAATAAAGATGACCAAAGTATTAGCGATACCGCTGCAGTGGATAAAATTAAGAAGATGGAAGAATATGGATTTCTTCAATGTGGTACACCAAAGCCCAAGTGTGATGAACTTTGTCTGAATTCTCCAGACATGTTACCAGACAGTCTGTCTACAAAAAGACATAATGTTATACATGTACCTGCAGTCATTTCCGAATTGTACATGGTAGAAGAAAGCACAAAAATCAAGGAATTGGCCCCAATACAAAGCTTCATTTGTTTGGTGCAAACCTTCAAAAATCATGTGATGCCCCATTAAAATGCATTGGGAAATACAAATTCCACTTTTGAAGAAAATCTTTGTGCTGAATTTTTGATTTTATCTGATACATGTGTAGACACCTTAGATGTTGACATGATGGAAAAAGATGAAATCGCTACTTTGTGTATTTCTATTGAAAACAACAATGTTGAAGTCAAGTTGGACACTGGTGCACAAATTAATGTCATGATGAAAACAGAATTTTCACACATTCAGAAGAAGCCTAACATCACATTGAACATGAAGGTTGGATCCAGAATTACTGGATATGGTGGAAACACAATTAACTACATTGGTACATCAGTGATGGAAATTGCCCACAATGGACTTTGGAAATTGGTAACATTCTACATAGCAAATTGTCATGCCCCTAGAATGATACTATCATTGAAATTGTGTTTTGATCTTTATCTAATTAAACTTATATGTGATGACCAGCATGCATATAAGTCTACATGTGTGTTAAACACAATTGCTGAATTTCCACCACATCTGGATCCTGGCAACAAATCGTCAAAAACTAGAATCCCATTTCTTACCAGTTAAAGTTCCTGGTCATCCCATTGGACACACTGGTAATGCAAAGACTGAAATTAAGGAATTGTTTCCAGATTTGTTTGATGGTGTCAGTATGATCAAAGATGCTATTGTTCACCTAGATGTGGGCCAAATAGTATGACCAATTATCCAAGCACCATGTAGAGTCCCAGATGCTCTTAAGCCTCAGCTGCATGCTGAACTGGATTGGATGTTGGAATTAGGAGTGATCTGAAAATTAGAAATAAATAAATCTACTGAATGGTTACACAACCTTGTGCTTGTCATGAAGCCAAATGGAAAACTTCGTGTTTGTTTGGATCCCAGAACTTAGACATAATGTACACCATGCCCAAACCTTCAATGGGATTGTGTCTCAACTACATGGTTTGAAATTTGTGTCCAAGTTAGATGCCAATTCTGGATTCTGGACATTACCATTAGATGCAATTTTTCAATTACTCACAGCATTTAACATGCCATGGGGACGTCACTGCTTCTTAAAGATGCCATTTGGTTTAAATCAGAGTCAGTATTTTTTCCAATTTTACATGGATCTGCACTTCAAAGATTTACCCAACATGCATCTGATCGCTGACGATGTGAAAGTTCATGGAAACTCACACAGGGACCATGATGTTGCTTTGATCACCATGCTTAACAAGTGTAGTGAAATTGGCCTCAAGCTTAATTATGACAAATGTGTCTTCAAAGCATCACACCTAATATTTTATGGACATGATATTGGTGCAGAAGGCATGTCCCTAGACCCAGCAAAAATCAAGATGATACATGACATGTCGCCACCTACCAACAAAACAGAGATCCAATCTTTTGTTGAGATGTGCAATTATTTGGCCCCATTCATACCCAACCTGTCAGATTTGTTACACAACATATGTGTCCTGACCAGAAAGAATGTGATGTTTCAGTGGAATCCTTCACTCCAGCGTAATTTTGAACATGTCAAAGAAATAATTGCTAAAGTCACAATGCTGTGCTACTATAATCTGACTGATACCCACATCTTGTTAGAATTTGATGCATCTAAGATTGGAATTGGTGCATGTCTACACCAAAGTGTAGGACCAATCTCATTCATGTCTCAAGCATTAACTGACACCCAAACATGTTACTCTAACATAGAGAGAGAGTGTCTTGCAATGGTCCTAGGAATTGAACATTTTCACCAATATTTGTGTGCAAGACAATTCATGGTACATACAGACCACCAGCCATTGGATGCCATTATCAAACCCTTGTGTGATGTGTCACCCAGATTACAATGCTTATTGTTGAGGATCAGCCAATACAAATTCAGCATTATTTATGTAAAACACAATGGTGTACCAATTACAGACACTTTGTCAAGACTGGTAAATGAAGATACCAAACCAGATGATCCAACCTTGGACCTACATGTAAATGAGATTTCATCATTTACACCCCTGAAAATCACAGAAATCAAGTGACCACGTGTTATGCAAGTTGAAGGAAATTATACATGCTGGTTGGCCAGACCATCCTGATTTAGATCCAGACTTACAACCCTACTGGATACATTGTTTTAAACTTAGCATGTCAGATGGTCTAATAACATTAAATAACAGGATCGTGATACCAACAAAGCTATGCCCAGAGGTACTAGCATGTATTCATTACAGGCATTTAGGTATCACCAGATGCAGACAACATGCCAGGGATGCAGTGTACTGGCCAGAACTTAATCATGCCATTAAAGAACTAGTGGAGAATTGTCCTACATGTAGGGAAAATCAAGATGCACCACCTATCACATACAGCACCCACCACATTGAGACCCATTTTCCTGTACACACGTATGGCACTGATTGTTTTGAAATTTGTGGCCAACAGAATTTAATTGTGGTTGATTACTACAGTACCTTCATCTGGACACAAACACTGCCAAGTTTACATGTAAATAACATTATTACTGCATTAAAGTCAATCATGTCGGAAACTGGCATACCTCACAAATTAGTATCTGAGTGAAGAATTCCAAGAATTTTGTAAATGTTATGGAATAGATCATGTCACATTATCCCCTCTGTACCCACAGGGTAATGGACATGCTGAAAGAGCAGTCCATACTGTCAAAAGTATCCTCGAGAAGGCTAAACATGGTGACATAGATCCATACCTTGCCATGCTGATCTTAAGAACCACACCATCCCTTCATGTTGAGAATGAAATTGACATGTTAAAATCCCCAGCAGAACTGTTCTTGGGCAGAAAAATTGTATGTAATTTACCTACAATACATCAGTGTGATGCCCCTACCAAAGCCCAACCCCAGGACATGAGCTCAAACCCAAAAATGGAATTCCAGCAAGGAGACAGCATGTACGTCAAAATTGGTCCTAAACAGTGGGTGCCAGGAATCGTGTTGTCCCATTATGAGAAGGCACCTAACAGCATAAATGTACAGTTAAAGACTGGCAGAATAATGAGGAGGAACATTAAGTGGCTAACATGCAGGCTGAACCAACATGAAGAAGAAGAACATGATGAAAATCAGTGTCTCAAGATGTATAATTTATGACCAAGGACCCAGTAACATTGTTGCAGCATCAAACATTGAGATTATCAAATTTAAATAATTGTGCACAAAAGCATAAGCAGTTAAGCCAGTCTATCTTATGTTAAGTGTACTTAACAAATACATGTCCAAGAAATTCCGAAATGTGTGCATATATCATTAAAATTAGTCAAATTCAAATAATTATAATAATTCTCAAGAAAGACACTTTATGACATCATGTCAAGTATTCCGGAATCCAATTAATACTAATTTAAGTCATAAGCATAAGCTGAATTTCTTATAAACGTGTTAAGTTTCTATTGCCATATTAAGTCTAACACACATACATGTATCTTATAATGTTAAAATAATTAAAACATGAATTTGTGTTATACAACAATATCTATTAAGCTGTCCCTCCATTATATTTACATGATAAACATGCTTAACTCATAAGGAAGAGGGATGTTGTATTATTCCTATCAATTTAAATATGTGTCTATGTCTGTCCGTGAGACAAATCTCTGTTTAAATCCTATTGTTATATGTCAGATCCTTGTACGTCACTTCCTATGTCTTGTCCAGAATAATAAACACGTGTATTATCAAGAAGACCAGTGTTGGAGTTAATTCAAATAATTTTGCGCATAATTCTTTTTGCTCAAACGTTGCCCAATTCTTAGCAATTTTACGGACTGAATTTGATAAATGTATGTAAGTGACAATCAGTTACCTTTGATTAATGTTGAAAGAGATGAGAACAAACTGGACTGCACGAAAAGTTCATTGTAAACTCCAAATACACGTTAGTGAATGTTACATCTTTATGTCTGCAGTTATCCTTTCCTGATTTTGCACCGTACACCATGGTGTCTGAGGAGTCGGTAGCAGACCTGAATATCCGAATGCAGAACCCAGTTTCCATTATGAATTTCAGGCAAAACATCGTGATAAAAGGTTGCGAGCCTTACCAGGAGGTAAAGATACACAACAACAATATTTGTCATAACATTATATTTCCTGAACAGGAAGAAACTCGTAATAACTCGATTTATTTCCTATTAGGTGCTGCCATATAATAAAACCAGCATTTCTTGGCTTAGACTTCGTTTTCAAATGGAATTGATTTCACATTGCAAACAATACTGTGCCTTTATCAAAAGCAAAAGCACAACGAGAATTCTATTGTTTCGAAAATAACGAACCTTAACCGAACATTTCATCTGCTGAATTCATATGAGATATTATCGTTTTCAGGACACTCTCAACAAAGTTAAAATAGGTTCAGCTGAGTTCAGAATCTTCTCGAAAGATCCAAGGTACAAACTTAGGATTGCTGGTTCTTTAAACATTCATGGAGCTGTACGTAAGATGATGAAAATAAATACAAACCTTCTGGATCCTTAATGTGAGAAGCCGAATAAATTATTTATCACTTTGGCCAATATTTTTCATTTGGTGCACATGCGCCTCATTATGTTACTAGTTTATTGCCTACGTTTACCATTTAGGTGCTCACTGATAACGATTGATCCAGAGACTGCGTCGCGACATACCAGATTCGAACCGTTGTAAGTAGTGAGCCGTCAATTCGTGGCCGGTTGGGCTGAGCTTACGGCTCAAGATCCAAAGGTGGCATGATGGCATCCCACATGGTTCCTGCTCACCTATGCTCAAAAAATTTGTAAGAAGTGTGACTGGTTGCTGGCTATCACCCACATACAATATACACTCCTATTGAGCAAAAAGCAGGTGCCAATCGGAAGTGACTCTGAGAATCATATTGCTCAAGTTAGTTAGTACACATATAACGTATCCACTCTGGCTTTGAAAACTATGGACGGAGTCACTCCAAGTCCGAAACGGAGAGTATCAGTCGCCCCACATGATGGGTCTTCGTTCACAAGAAAACAAAAGAATACGATGACAGGCGCATTTATTTTAATATTTATTCGTTTCCTCTATTTTGCGACAGTCCTGAATAAAATAAGGTTAATTCCTTCGAATAATCTTATCTATTTCTTGCATTATCTGTCTAATCTTTCAGATATCGACCGGTCCAGGAGGTTAAGGGCGTGAAATGGCCGTTTTTAGGTGTTTACATGGTACTAACAAAACCTGGTGACATTAAAGTTGGAGACACTTTATCAGATCACTGCATAGTAAAGAAAAAGTAATTTGCCAGTGGAATTTTGTCTGAATAACATTGTTTGCCGTACACAACTTAGAGAGAAGTCGTATTCACTACCTCAGTCAAATGCAGTAGGGAACAAAGTGTGCATTATGGCTAAAATTAAGTGATGGAACTATGTGTTGAACTACAATAAAAAGCTTAGGAATTTTTCTCCACCGGACTCTCCTGACCTCACCTCACGGGTAATAAATGTGATGTACACCTCGTTTCCTACTGACGACAAACGATAAATTCCTAACATTGGAAATTCATTGCAGGTTGTTACAAGTGTCAGACTCGGTTCGTCCCGTATTTCTTTCGGAATCGTCGTATGGCGGACGCTAGTGTTACGGCACTAAGCAAGCAACTAAAGCAAGACAGTGATGTGATGATATATCTGCTGGAACTCT
>JBCAUI010530063.1:0-11371 GCA_038406195.1 Haplosyllis anthogorgicola | reverse complement strand
TTAGTGGAAACTCAAAATGAGGCCAAGAGAACCAAAATGAGGCAAACATGACAAAACATGATGAGAAATGCATAAATGCATCTAATGCTCAGACCCACCCTGGCCACAAAGCAAAAAGCAAAGCAAAAATTGGGTCTGGGACCCATGCATTTGCTTTAAAGCTAGCTTTGCTGCTAGCTTTGCAGCTTGGTGTTGCCACTTCAATACAACATACAAGGACCCAATTATTTCCAACGCAAAATTCAACGCAAAGCTAAAAGCAACGCTCAGTGTGGCCGGGCCCTAAAAGAGGCTCCCAGAGTTGAAATGATTTGTGCCCATATCTTTTCGCACATTGTGCTCACCACGATACGTGCAATATAGTAGGGAACAACAGGTTTAAACTCTGTGAAATCAACAGTGCTCTAACAACATGGAAGAAAGACTACAACACAAAAGAAAAAAATTCTTGCTGTATGTGATCTTACTATGAGGAAGGATGTAGCTGAAGGATATTGACACTTACTTGCACATGGTGCTGTACCACACACCATACTCTCTCGTCTATGTTCGGTACAATCTGCACCACCATACTGGGGCCGAGGGTCGGTGCATGACCTTGACCTGAACCGTTGACCCCCGTCACACGTCACTGAACATCTGCCCCAGTCTCCCCATTCTGACCACCCACCATCAACTAAATAAGCGAATTAGTTACTGAAGTTACTAGAGAAAGTGGATTTTTTATATAATTATACTTAAAAGAAAGTTAAGGCCAGACTTTTTTTATTTGTTGGATTACATTTCCCGCCGCTCTCAGAAATCAAGAAATCAAAAAAAAAAAAAACTAATCAGGGCCCAAATAATACAAAATCTGAACTTTCCATCACTTCAATGAAATATCGTTCAGAAAAATTATTTGACAATTTTGTGAATTTTAATCGAAATTATCAAAATGTACAGCAAAGTCAATTTTTTTTTTTTTTTTCTGATCGCCGCTCTCAAAAATTTCCTCCATTGATACGTAATCCAACAAATAAAAAAAATTTGGCCTAAGACGTCAATGTACTTGCAGTCAAAACTGGCAGGTAATTGACCATGACGAGTTTCATAGTTTCTCTGAATGAATAGGATATAATACTGAAAGGCACCGCATAGTCTGGAGACCACCCAAATTCTACCAAATTAAGTTTTGGAAACTAGCCATGTTTAATCACTTTCAATCATGATAATTTGTCCCATATCCCTAATCATAAGAATTGACTAAACTGGGGATGGGGTAAAAAGCACATGGTATTTCTTGTTTACAGTCCACTGTACAGACTGGAAAGCCATGAATACATGATAGATGTGACTGGACCTTCTTTCGTTGAAAGATGTCCGCTCGCTGGTCTAGGCACCGCAAATTATTGTGTATTTATGGTGCAGCACAATCCATATTCGTGTCACTCTATTATTAGAGTACTTTTCAACAGTCATGTTTGAGAACAAAAAGTTATTTGGAGGTGTGACAATAACGATTTCATTGTTGGAAAGGCAGAATCACGCGCAAAAATAAATAAATTTATAATTCAAATGGATTTTATTGAGAAATAATCAGAACTCACTGGGACAGGGGAGGGGATGACATTCCTCCTCTTGGTCTCCTTCTCCCGGACAGTGTTTCCCATCAAATTGAGGCTCTGGATCGTCACATGACCTGACACGTGACGTTATTCCGGTTCCACATGTTACGCTGCATGCTGTCCACTCGGTCCAAGATGACCAAGCACCGTCAACTGTTATCACAATGTTGTACTTTTATAAACAATTAACAGGCACACTAACATGGCTACTGTTCCAGATTGATTTGTTAACGATTTGTTTGATACGGAATTGTACGCAGCACTCGTTGGTGACGATGATGATGATATGATGATGTACTGGTTTCTTATTTTACCTGGGCACGATATGGTATCACAAGCCTGTGTCTCCCTGGCTTCACCGGGGCAATCTGCGCCATTGTGCTGTGGAGCAGGTTGATCACATGATCTGTCACGTGATGTCTGGCCCGTCCCACAGGTGGCGCTGCATTGTGTCCACGCGCTCCAAAAAGACCAACTTCCGTCAACTGTACAAAGTGCGAAGATTTTTAATGTCAATATGTCTGACAATCACTATTTAGTCGAACAGTCTCAGTGTGCCGATTGAAATCATTTGCTACATTTTTAGAACTTATAATTCTTCTTCTAATTCTTAAGGGGATTATTCATGCACATCAGCACGCCAATTGCTCAGAGTGGAATTCCATGTATATAACCGTACATAATTACTGGAGGCTCACTTTTTACAATGACTGGAAAAGTCCAGGAATATTGTGCATCACAGCTAGGAAAATTAATTTGAAAAAAAAAATTACTCGGGCATGGCATGATGCCGCATTCCTCATCTTCATCCCCATGGCTTCCACAGTGCTTCCCTCCAAACTGAGGCTCTGGATCGTCACATGTTCTGACACGTGACCTCATGCCTCCGTTACAGGTCACGGTACACTGAGTCCAGTCTGACCAGGCAGACCAGCTTCCGTCCACTGATAAAGCAAATATTTTTTTTAAACAAAGGAAGCTGACCATGCAATCAACAGATGCAAACATATCTTTAATTTAATTTTGTTCAAATTTACCGCATAACATTTCGAACCTTTCATTTCTTAATCAACTAAAGAGCACTGATTAATACTTAACTTTATGTTTAAGTTTTCAACTAGAGACAAATGTTCGATACCTAATTTGATGTTCATAGTTGACGGCTACCTTTATTTCTGGTAGTGCTCTCTATTTTAAAAGGAAGAAGATGTTAGCTATCTTATTTTACGTGTTGATTGATCAAAGTTACGCTCATATTAATCAACAGGTATATTTTACCTGGACAGGCATTAGTACTACAGTCTTCCACGTCAACACCGGATCCTTGACAGTGGTGTCCTTCATGCTGAGGTTCCGGATTGTCACAAAATCTGTCACGAGATCGTTTTCCGACTCCACATGTCAGCGAACAACTGCTCCAGCGTGACCACTCGCCCCAGTTCCCATCAACTGTGTAATCATGTACATGTATATTGCAAGTCGAATGCAATATTATTTCTGGTATATAAACGAATGAATGGGTCCTCCTCACGCGAAACCCTTTTTTTAAGTTAGGGACGTTATGATAAAACCTTTCAACAAGTGCTATTCAGCAAAATAATTGAAAGCATAATAGTTTTAAAGAAACAATTTGAAGAAACGATTTGTGTAATCCAAAAATTCTTTCAATGGACATTACCAGAACATCACTAGGTTGTTTGCCAGGAAATTCTGGTTCCGTCAATGGTTTTGTGTGACGAGGAACATGAAGGAGAATACATGGGTAGCCATTTTGTACATTTAGACGTCAGGAAATTAGCTGGTCTTGGCAATAATAGAAATCCAAGCCCCGCCTGAGTTCTTAAGAAAAGCACAGTATGAAGGCTCACCTGTTCATGTTTTCAGATGTAGCAGACCGTCATGGAAAAGATAAATCGTTTGCATACTTACTAGGGCAGGCCACACGGAAGCAGCCATCTTGCTCATAGTCGTACCCTTCACAGGTTCGTCCGTTAAATGCAGGTGGAGGATTGTCACATGACCTGACACGTGATATTATTCCGACGCCACAAGTGTTGCTGCAGGTAGTCCACGAGGCCCAGGGTGACCAGTTACCATCAACTGCAAAAAATACACAGCCGGTTTAATAAAATTACATGTATATACCTATCGATCTGCAAAGGCGAACACAGAGGTGGTTGCAGATTTCTAATTAGTTAGATTAGACAGAGTAGGAATTCCGCAAAACCTCTAATGGCATCTTTTGTGATGTAATGTTTGCTTGTCAAGGCCTGTGTAAAAGATGGGAACAGACCAAAACCTGCAAAGTCGAGGTGTCTGAAACAACACTGATGGTTGACCAGGCGTTGCCTGTATGGCGCGGCATTCTATCTTATATAAAATGAAATGTAAATGCCTAGCTAATCCTAAAAAAAACCCCAAACTTCCAAACAAATTTAGCTCTTGTACATAACCAGTGTGAAAGTTTTGATGGATTTAAGATTCAATTCAGACCTTTTTTATTGTTATACGTGGATGATCCCAGTTATTACTTGAATAGAACTTGAGTAGAACGCTCGTACCTGGACATTGTATCGTGTTGCACGTCTGTACCTCGTCCGCGTTTCCGGGACAATCGTTTCCGTTATGTTGAGGAGGAGGGCTGTCACATGACCTGACACGTGACCTGGAACCAGCTGAACACGAGACTGAGCAGTCCGTCCATTTGCTCCAACTAGACCATTTTCCGTCAACTGAAAATATTTCATTGCGTAAAAAATGCATAAATTTACCTGTAGATTATTTTACATGTGAATTTCACGCTGCGAAGTAATCTGTTGTCCTAAGCGATTAGTTTAAGGTGAAGATGGAAGGTATTTCATTTTTTGTTTAAATTACAGAGGATTTTTTGCTTATTCAAATTCATATACTCTAACAATTATTACATGAACAACACAGAAACCATTCATCAAAATAGTGATTCCTTTAATTAGATCATTAAATACTGTCAGCCATTGCTCCTTGTTCCAATCAAATTCAATCAAGTGTGACCACTGCCCACAAATAGCAATGATTGGTGTGAATGCACTTACAGGTTTTAGGGTCACTTCCCCCTTCTTCTTTAAGAATAATGGCTGCCACTTTGTTTACATTGTTATGATAATACAGCCAGAAAATGGAAATTTGACAAATTTTAAAGGAGCAGGTATAGCCTGTTTACAATTTTACTTCTGCTGTAAGCACAAAATTATGTGAAATAAGTTAAAGATAATTGTAGGATACATTCTTGGGATCTTCATATTTTAGTAATTTTATGGATTTACATGTTTTGGGGCCAAAGTGATAAAAACTATACAGTTGTGTCAGGCAAGAATACCAGTAAATAGACCACAAAATTAGTACAAAACTATTGGTTAAATAAAATAAATATACCCGAGAGGCTTCCATCTTCCCCTTAAATAATGTTGATCAGAACGAACTGACATTTCATAATTTTGGTCATTTCTACAACAAACAACTTTTATGCCGAAACATTTTCACTTACTTGGGCAGGTTAACGTGTTACACTGCCTGTCCTCTCGACCATGACCAACACAGTCTTTTCCGTACAGTGTGGGGGCCGGGTAATCACAGGCTCTCGTGCGCATGCTCAGTCCTCCACCGCACGTGTGACTACATCCGGACCAAGATGTCCAATCCGACCACCCTCCATCAGCTGGTGAATATCAAAATTGTATAAATTGGTAAATTTTGTGTAAGATATAAATGTTACAGGACGAAATACAGACAAAAAAAACCCCAGAACATAGCAGCATTCAGTTCCTTAATTTTGGTTTGCGCCTTTTGTGTTACATTACAAATAACAAATTGGAAATGCATTGGTGCGGGTATTTTGCATCATTTTTTCCTCAGGGACTTGCAAAAGAATTGACCATTTCCACGCGGATTTTAAGATAATAGTAACTTACCAATACCAAAAATCCACACAGCAGTAGACTGCCACCCTGAGGATATAGATATGTAGTTGACGTCAAACGGAGACGGATCCCTCCAGGACAGGAACTCCCGCTGAGTGGGGTCCCGTCCGCTGCCCGTCCGGATTATCCCTCCGTCCCAGCTGATCCAGAACGCACGGAACTGCACCGGGCTCAAGGGCGTGTGGTTCACCGAGATCCTGAAACATTACATTACAAGCTTCTAACTTGTATTCGGATTAGGAACATTGTCGGGTATCAATTTTGAAACTTTTTGGAACAAAAGATTTCCACAATGCACGTGAAAAAAAATGCGAGGAAACAGTATGACCTTGGACATGCTTAAATTTGTTACAATTTCCGAATATCATTGGTGAAGTCTTCAAGGTGCCAAACAGGAGGAAAATTATACTGTTCGAGATTTGTAGAATTTTCGTCCTCTGGTAATTACAGAAAATAAATTAATTTTCCCTGTTGGCAACATGTACGGATCCTTATGTGGTAAGAGGATTTGTTGGTCAGTAGATCACATTAAAATGTTATACTAATTGTTTAGTTGTAGTTAAAACCGTACTCGGGATTGCAGCCGATACACTTTCGTATTGCGCTTTTGCCGTTCTTCCAGCCTCCGATAACGACTTCGTATGTCGTGACTTCCGTGTCCGGGGTGTCCGAGAGCGCGAGATGCGCGTCGTTTCTTGCCTTATAAATCACCAGCAGAGATCGTATAATTCAGTAACAAATCAATAGATGCTCTTCCAAGGGAAATAGATAATATGAGGAAAAAACTTGCTTCGTTACTTTAAATTGTCATTAATATTGCCAAATGTTTCATTGATAATACTAAATTGCATATTTTGCACTCGTTGCAGCTTTGAGATTTTTAATGCGTTTGGTTAAACTACCAAAGAACTATCCATAGATATCTAACAATAGGTGTTAAATTTCGTAAATTTTAGCTCATAAATGAGTGAAAAGCTTAGCTCTTGATTTCCTAACATTCCTACCTTAACCATGAAAGTTATGTTCCTCCTGTTGTTTAAATGAAAACCGGAATCCGCCAATGGCACAAGTTCAAAGTCTTCTGGAGTTTCCAACTCAATAAGCTGTCCTGTACAATTAGAATATTAGCGTGAAACAATCTACAACAAACTAGAGATTTTCGGAATCAGCTAAGGTGGCAAGTTTGGCAAGGTTTTCAAGATAAATCTAATTTTACCGCAGCTCCTACATAACTCAGCGAAGTGAGCCATCACCTTATCATAGATCGAGAGCTACACTACATGCCACGTCCCTGCCATGTACATATCCATGATAAGTAAAATTTACATGTGGATTTTCTCTAAGTCATGTTTATGTTAACAATTATTTTCACATTTTATTTACTGACTCGTACTGACATTAGAACGGTATTAGATTTAGTTTTGTTTTATTCAAATTAATGCGAAGCATTTTGGACAACTATAAAAAGATAGACATTTATTTTTATGTTTACCTGATGCAGGCGACAGAGACAAACAGATGATTGTTGTTGCTGTCAACAGTTGTTTGGCAACAAACATTTTCACTTTGATGTTATGGTCGTCCTCAATAGTAAGACAATGGTCCCTTTGTCGTTAGTTCATTGACACCAGCACAACCACTAGACAGTCTGTAATGGAACATTCTGAATCTTTAAATAATGGCGGTAGATATTTCAAGCTGCCCTTATTAGATCATGTTGTTTAATTTGTAGAAACACTCGTAGTTACGGGAGAAACACAAATGATTCTGGGGATAACGTAATCGGGCAAAAAATCAAACCTAATACCACACTAAGAAATTAATATTCAAAATGTTGAATATTAATAGATGTATAAATTTAGAATTAAAAGTCCATACCTGCTTGTAATGCGTAATGGTTTAGTTGTAAAATCAACAATTTTATGTCACATAATGTCACATTAATACAGTTGACATACTCCTTCCGTAAACGATATAATTATCAAGAAATTACAGGACTGAATCAGTCGATATTGATACGCAACAATGCAATTTGCGTTAAAATATCCTGGATTCAAAATCCATTGCAGAGAAATAAAATTTTTCCGTCTTTCCGTCTATGTCAAAGGATAGTAGAGGGACAACCATTCTTAAAACAATGAAATCTTACCCGGTGTGTATCGACAACACAGTGGGCTTTCAAACATTCTCAAATTTCTCGATTTGCAAAATGTTATTCTATTCGGAGATGATTCACGTTGCATGTGTTATTGCCCGAGTGTAAAGTACAGCAGGATTAACTATTGTTCTCAAAATGAATTGCAGTTTCTGTGCTGCTATGATGACAGCTGCACCAAATGTGAAATGTTAAGAAGCACCAATTTCAAGAAGTCATATTATGGCTGTGCTTTGCTTAAAAATTGTCCTATTTATTTTTGCATTGTCAACACAATGTTCCTACATCCATGTAGTTTCTTTTTGTCAAACATGGACATTTTCAATAAAGTAAAAATTCTTCGAAGTAAACATTTCACTGCGTCTTTGAAAGGAAGAAAACAGTCAAACATCCAGACCTTTTGTTGCAAAGAGTGAACAGCTCTAAGTCATTTCAAAAAGTTTTAATTAAGAGTCACGAAACTGTTATGTACAACAGCTTTTTGTAAGCTGCAAGGTCCCCACGTGTTCTGTAAACATTTTCAATTAAGTCCAATGTTTGAATTTGTGGCAACCGCATTAAGTAATGCACTAATGTTATGTCATTTATTCAGAAATATAACACCTGAAGAAAAGGAGTGCTTCTTGAGTGGCATGCAATTATTGTATTTTGCAGATTAAGATATTGATCAACGAAACTCTCACAATAGAACTGAGCAGAGAACTTAATGTAAATACACTTCTATTTTTAAGAACTCAATTCCTCAAACCATGTATAACCTTGGTATAAAGAGATGCACATAAAATACATTGCATTGTACCCATCTACCCCTGGCTACTAACAAGTGTTTTTAAGTGCCATCCTAGGGATCATTTTACCGAAAGACCGGTTGTTAAGTGCTAACGTGGGGGACAAAAACGGTGACCAGAAAGTTTCTGCTTCTGTCTGTTTGCAAGAGGCCTGAAAAGTGCACCATTATTCCACACTAAACGGCGGAATGGTTCTGTCCCCTGTTACCAAAGTCGTCTGTACCGTGCACACGCATCTAATTCGACGGATGTGAGCACCACCGCCTTTACTGAGGTCAATATTATCTGTGTGTTTGTTCAACAACAGAAAAGGGGATAGGTTGTGACCTGTATTATGTAGAAGTGTGTGTTTAATTCAATGTTACACGCAGATACATAAGGTAGTTGGTTCCTCGCAATGTTCCGTTTCAACTAACTTGACGTTTGACTTGTATCTGAAGTCAATAGCTACCATACTCGTATCGTATTAATAATTCACCCATACAACAGCTGTATATGCTTATTTTCAATCGAATATGAACATCGTGGTTCCAAGATAGAAATCTGTGTCGATATTTGAGAACTTATTTACATTTAAAGTTAATACAGACGAAAATTGATGATGCCGTTGTAACTCACTTTGAAGTTATCTGTCAATTTAAAAGAGTTTTGCGACAACCTGTTCATAAACATTACAGTACAATATAACCTAAGAAGAGTGTTACCTTTTAATTCCATTTGTTTTTTTAGTTTCAATTTAAATAAAATCAGGAATTAACGCTGTGCTTTTATTTATCATAAATAGCATAGTGTGGTTTTAAAACCTTTGTTATGTGATATAAATTGAATCAAAGTTCCTTGATGTAGAATTGCTATTTTCAGTTCATGTCAATTTGGTTGAAAAGAACTCCTTCAATTAAAAAGGAAAATTGGTAATTAACTCCCGGGATAAGTACAATTACTTGTTAAGACTGAAAGCATTCAATGCTATGCTTTCAGATTACCTTAACATAACTACGATGCAGCGATACAGAACTCAATAATTTTCTTTTTTTTATTGTTCGGATTACATTTTCCCGCTGCAATTTGAGATCAGAATTTCTAAAAAAAAACTCATTTAAGGATGAAACATGTTGTGCATAGCTGACAAGTTGTGACACAAAACGATTGGAAAATTTCTAAATTTTATTAATAATTGTTAATAGTTTAGCTTTTAAGAACCCCAAGATTTATTTTCAGTAGCTTTTTCTAGGAAAGTCGCACCTTGAAAATTCGTCCAGGACAATCATATTTTGAAATTTTTTAAATGTATTGCTAGAGTGAAGCATGACATGATGTGGTGTAATGAGGTCATCGGCTGATACATTTTAGGAAAAAAAGCTTGCGCTTTGTCTACAAATGTTTTTGAAGAAATAAACAATGTTTCAACATGTTTCTCAACAACGTTTATGAGTATTTCAATAGGAAAGATTGCAATCAATACTGAAAAAAAAGTCCCTTTGAAATCACTGTGGTGTCAATATTGTCTCCATTTATGCGCGGTGGATTTATTTCAAACGTGTATGTGATTTAACAAACCTAGATCTGGCCTGTATTTTCCTCTCACCATTGATATGCGCCTGCATTATTATGTAGCTTTCAGTATGCTTGGATTTTAGCTTTCTTAGCGTCTGAAAGGATTTCAAAGAAAACTGCAAATTACTGCGAAATTCTTTTGTTTCCTACGTTGTTCAGTACGTTTCCAAACTCATAGAAATTGCATGATTTGTCTGGATAGAAATATATTATTCCATAACATATTGCTTGGATACAAACATACATCAATCCATTCGAAAATCACTGACGCTACATTGGCTATACTGACCATGCCTTTCTATTTGCCTTCAGTACAATAATTGTTGTAACAGTTTGCAATTTCAACAACAGAAGAATTAAATGTTTATCTAAGATAAATTGTTATCAAACTATGTAGTTCACAATAAAAAAAGTGATTGATTATAACATTTGAGATGGAATCAGCAGTATTTACATTCCTGTAGTGTTGCGGTAATTGCAACCAGAGAGCACACGCGGAATCATCAAGGAGAAATTGCCTGTAACCTTTGATCGGTTGGTAATTTGGCTAAATGAAATGAAATGGAGATGATTGATATCGGTTATCATGCAGCCTGCAACGTTGAATAGATAGTTCCAATTCGGATTTTTTATCCAAAATACCAATTTTGCTGTGCATGTCCAAGGTAATGTTCACCCCAATGATCTTCATTCCTTAAAAAACCCATTTCGGTGCAAATTGGCACTGGTGAATTTGGAGCAATGGAACTATGTGCTACGTTGTGCTTGTATTAATAGCATACGGTGAATTTTTATTGTTCCAAAATTTACATTTCTTTGTCATTGCAAAGTGGCGTTAACCTGCTTTGGCACAATGGAGTGACCAGAAGTGCCAGATTGTAAAAGAATTGTTAAGACATCCCAAGGACCAGGAAACAATAGACAATCACGTTACGTTGTAATCTTGAGAAAAGAAGAGTAAAAATCCTTCCTTTAAAATTTCTTTTTAAAGCGACAAAACAAACGTCTTGGTGAATGCATTAACCTGCTTCCAGCAACTACATGGTGTAAATTCAGATACATCATTACTAATAACAATTTTAAGAGTCGAAATCTGTCACGTGGGTGACGGGGGTGGGGCCTGTATGCAGGATGACCTTTGTGCACTTACATCTGAGGTCCACTGGGGGGCCTGTCTGCTGAATGAGTCTGAACATGTTCTGAAAGAGGTGCAGAAGTGGGATATGGAGAATTTCTTGCAGGCATTTTAAATTTAAGCAAAGAAAGGGGGGTCCATATGCATGCATTGGGCTGTGCCAGCTATGTCTAAGGTTG
>JBCAUI010530052.1:0-11372 GCA_038406195.1 Haplosyllis anthogorgicola | reverse complement strand
GAGTTGCACTGAAAATCAACCTTGGACTATTTGCACAGGTTGCTTGGGCTTAGGTATGTATGTTTAAATCAAACCTACGAGGAATAGTATAGGGTATACAGCATTTCCCGTGAACGGTGTCTATTAACTAGGGGGTGGGGGCTTTATATTGAGTAGTGGGAGGGATATTCAAGTAACATCCAGTATGAAGCACATGTTTACATAATTTGTGGTCGAGAAGTGAGAAAGATACAGTGGAACAGGACAAGAATCCTATTGAGCTACATGGTACCTTTCACACCTGTTTGCATCTAATAAATATCAGGTTAATGACGACATTGTTCACTCTGTAAGAATTGCATTTCTGTGGAAACTTTTCTCGAAATTGCTTCGGGCCGATTCTCACTACTCAAGGATGTAAGTTTCTCTGTGGCAGTCAGGCAGAGCGCATCAACCCATTTGTATTGAGTATTACCCGGTGTATCCGGTCTTTTGGATCTGAAATGACTACAACAAAATCTTTTTAAAATGTTAAAATGTTTGTTGCAA
Organism: Haplosyllis anthogorgicola; assembly: GCA_038406195.1. Classification (NCBI taxonomy): domain Eukaryota; kingdom Metazoa; phylum Annelida; class Polychaeta; order Phyllodocida; family Syllidae; genus Haplosyllis; species Haplosyllis anthogorgicola. The sequence continues at coordinate 10,844 of JBCAUI010530052.1, read as the reverse complement.
ATCATTTCCTGCAATTTCCTGGTTTTCAGATAAAGTTTAAAGGCAATTTTGATTTTAAAAAATGACCAGTTTTGTACTTGAAAAAATATTTTAGTAAAATTTCCACATGTTTGTGTGGACGAGTGGTTTCCAAAAGTCACTTGTCCACCAAGATTTTTGGCTCATTTTGCATATATGCCAAAGAGCCTATAGAATCATGAAGTGTCCGTCGTTGTTGTTGTTGTCGTCGTCATTGGCATTGGCAAAATCTGTGCACAGTCACCCTGAGCACACTATTGATCATAGAGACTTTATATCTTGTACACATATGCACCTCAAAGCCTAGCAAAAATCATGTTGCTGTGACCATTATTCTCAAATTGGCAGCCATATTTGTATTTTCTGTGAACCTTATTCCTGGACACACAGTTAAAGATACAGACTTTATATTTTGTAGTCATATGCATCTACATACCCTCTTTATTTCCTGTATAAATTATACTGATGCCACTTATATTTCTAGTTTGGCAGCCAGCCATATTTGTGCTTTTTTCATTGATCACATTGGACATTTGATCCTAGACACTTTGTGAACTAAATTGTATAAGTATTTTGAAAATGCCAAATGAGCTCAGGTCCATCTGGACCAATTTTTACATGTTTATGGACGAGTGGACGAGTGTTAACGAAAGCCCTGCAGTCCTGAGTCCTTATGCGGGAGCACCTGGGATACTGAGCTTGTGTTAATTCTTGACATTGGAAACATGTCGAGCTTTTGTTTAAATATTCGCTTACTTGAGTTCCAAATGTACGAAAGAATAAACTTCTTAGTTCAGTACATTTACAATTTCAAATGGGACGCCTAGCAAATAGTTGGTGTTGAGTAAATATATTGACTGCTGCACTGAATATATCACATGCAGCTCTTGCGCAGCCTCTGAATCCCACAGCACAGAACAGCAATAGCCTCCTCCTCGTGTGTGGACGGCCAACACACGTACTGAACCTCCAAAAATCAGCTGAGATCGAAAAAAAACCCCCAAAGATGCCTCGGAATTCGCACTGACACAGAACGACATGTTTAACACGTTTACAGGGATCATCACACTCTCAAGAACACGGGACTTTTCGTCACATCCGACTAGTACATGCATAACAGCGGTGTATTGTGGATACTTTTTTACCTATGATATTTCAAAGTGGCGATCACAGATTTGTGTATTTGGGTAGGTTATGGTTAAAAATTTTCGACACTTAAATATTTGGATACAACAAAAGGGTTTGGATTTCTGCCAATATTATGAACTTTTTCAATCACATATGTAAGTAGGCCTGAGTTGCTTTTACATGTATATCTGTCTGTGCACAATTAACAAAAGATTGATTTTCAAGTAGATTGACAACTTGCTGCGAAATCCAATTATCTATTTTTGGCTATCTTGATAAAGTGGGTGTGAAGTGGGGATTAAAGAATAAATGTACATGTATCTGTTTGAATCCTTCAGTGTGGATCAGAACTTTAGATAGTGATCGATATGCACAGAGAGATAAATTTCAAGATTAAAAATTTGAAGCACATATAAATTGAAAAATTTTGGAAATTTGGTTCATTGTGACAATAATAGGTTACACAGTGAACAGTAAAATGTTGCATTATTCTGCGGTCGCCACTCTCTTGTTCATATTATTACTCTACAAACCACAACAGCAAGGTTGAAGAAATGTGAGGGCCATTACCTCTCTTTAAATCAGTGCTTCGCAAATATTTAAAGTGACGGGACAGGTCCTGTTCTTGTTCACCGTAACACAGCATCATTATGATACATTGAAAGCACCAAGAAGGATTGGATTTTATTAGATATTAATATTCAGATAGAGTTTCATTCAAGTGCTGCTTCTGTACGGAGGAACAGTAACAATTCAACGACAAGGACTTTGGAACCCATGTACTGTTCTCAGGATCGAGATCAAGATTGGATAATATTTGGACCGTTTTTCTTTGTGCCGGGACAATTATTCAGCTGTGATTGAAGTGTTTTGTTATTTTCATAGAGTGAATTATTGCAGGCTGCAGGCTGTCACTTAGTTGAGTGTCTATCAGACAGAAGTAAAAGGACATTGGCTGATGTACAAAGTCCAAGCAGAACAATAGCAATATGAGACATTTTGGTGTAAGATTTCACTTGGAAAATCCAGCCTTGCAGCTGGTTGTTTCGAAATCAAACATCACAATAAAATTCTAGTGAAAAGGAGGATTTCAGTCGAAACTTTAAAATTTAGGCCTTGTCATTTCGAAGGATCCCTGTAACTTGTTCAATCGGCTATACTGAAGGAGATTTTTCGGATTAAATAATGTTAAAATGTAACGGAATACGAAAAGAAATATTGCCACCAGAGGGAGTTGGGAGCAAAGCGAAGAATAATTCATTTATTGCAAATAATAACCTTCTGTACACTTCAAACAATATCAAATTTCCTCTTGAGAAAGAGGATAATTTGGTTGGTAAAATCAAGGATGAAAATCACTCAGTTCTAACCAATGATTTTGGTCTTTCATTTGCAAAGGACCGTGGTGATCAGTCATGTGTGACGAGACCAAGTTCCGCAAAAGGTAGTCCAGGAATACGCAAAAACAAAATTTTTTCTCTAGAAACGGATGAAGATTCAAAATGTAGTCAAGAAAGTCTAAATAGTTTATGCACGACAAAAGACTTTGATCCACAAGTACTCGGGAACCAAAATCACTCAAGCATAGCCAGTGAGTCAAGTCATTCCCGTCAAGAAAACGGTATGAAAGATTCCAATATGACCAAGAACGCGAGTGCGCCTTGCTTTCCAAGAAACCTCAGTTATCCATCCATAGCAGAGGAAGAAAATCAACCGGACGCAACCATGGATAACGGTACAGACGCAGTTCCCATTGAAACGCCGAGCGGTAAACCTCCTGTTCCAGCAGCAATGCTACGGAAACAGCGCGTTGGACTTCATCGTAGTCACACATGGACAGCCTGTGACGTTCCCTTTGACCGTCAGTTCAAACGTAAATCGGATAGTTTACGTCAGGGATTGCTAACACGACGTCACAGACATTCTATGTCCCTGCAGAATGTGTTTTGCATGGTGAAGGAGACGTCAATCAATTCCGTCAAGACTCTCATCAAACTCTTTGAGATGAATGTGGTAAGATTTGTTTACAGTAACATCGGATAGTTTCACATGTACAATATTTACAAATTTACAAAGTAGACGAGCCATTTTGCTGTGCAATTTGGCAACTCTGTAAACATGATAACGGGCTCATCCCATCATGGATAAAAAGAAAGATAGGCATAATGATGACAATGTTCAAAAAAAAAAAAAGTTTCGAGACAAATTTGAACAAAGAATTTTGTTGACTGCTTTCCATATGTCAATGGACGGATGCCGAATTCTAACTTATTCATCGTAAATTATGATTTACCCAGGCAGATTACAACACCCACCGTTACGGAACTGTCATTTGTCATCAAGTATCATCTAATTTACACTTGACACCTAATATGTTTGAATGTCCTTGCATGCTGTAATTCAAACACCGAACTATGTATGGTATTGTGAAGGCTTATCCTTATGTAGGTGTACTCAGTCTAATGGAATTCATGTAAAGATCTGTATCTAGTACAATGAGATGTCGCATCAATGTTGATAATATTACATAGTCAATACAGATACAAATTGGAAGTGAACATTACATGAAACTGCTTCATGATGTTTACTGGTATCACCCGGCTTTAACTGTTGTCTGTGAAGAATTCCCTTAAGAGGTAGATGGATAGACATGTTGATCTTACTGTACAGTTGTCAATCAGGATTCCCCTCTGTTTTGTCTGGTAAATACGACAGTGACCGATCCGACTTTTAAATAACGTCGAAATACCATGTTGACTAGAATATTGTGCCGATCATTTTGGCCATTGATCGGGAGTATCGGTCTTGGGGAGGCATGTACCGTGATTAGGTCCAGGTCTTCAAACATTTAGTGTGTCATGTTTGTTAAACTGTTTACAATCATAAAGAACGAAGGTACTACACAGATAGCGACTGCTGCTCACCGACGTTCAGTTTGTTTGGTCTGCTGCAGATAATGGAACATTCCCCTCGTCAAAAAATACATAGAAATGTACTCAGTTTTGCCAGGTGTACGTGTATATATATTCTTCAACTCTGTTCCCTTTGTGTAGTGTTTAAAAGCGGAAATAGTAGAAGTGAATTGATATTGGTCAGTTTGATAATAACAAAACTGATATATTTTGAGGTCAGTTAAATCGAATGGCTGGGACATGTTTTTATTGATTGAGTACACATTATTATGTCACACAAATAAAGAAACTTTAAAATCGACAGCAGAAATATAAAACGTTCTCACGGAAACGTTTGACTCTCCCATAATATCATGTGAAATTATTTGCATGACTGAACACGAAATTATTGCCCATGAAAATTCTGTTGAATGTGAAAGTTTTGATGCCAACCCTCCAGGATTCACTGAAAATAGACAATCATCATCTTTTTTGCCCAAACTCTGTTTACAGAATTTGGAGTGTAACATGTACATGGCCCAACTTTTGCTTCAAGGCACTAACATGTATTTAAAAATGGTGAGACTGAATATCTTGATACAGACGTTTTGCAGGTCTTCTTTCAATTTTACACGCAAAAAGGTGCTTTCACACGGCCCATTACCCAGAGCTGTCTGGTGCGAGTATGGAATAAAGGACGACTGGAAACGTTTGAACAATTATTGGGTTAGATCTCAGAGAAGCATTTTGTGAAGAAGTTAAACTGGGTCACCATGACCTGCTGTGACGACCACAACTAAATCTAACAATACACTCGTTTTAAAGAAAATCCTCAAAAAATGCATCTGCAAAGATACTTTCAGTCGATCCAACATGCAGTTGGATTGGAGCCAGGACAAGCCACTTAGAAGTTGTTACAATTATGCATTGAACAATAATAAGTTATTGCAGCCAGTTCTAAACGCTTATGTACAGTAATAACTGTTTATCGCTGCACTGTACAGTATATGTTATAGTTAGTACGTTTGAGCTAAATGGAGCCAAAACTGACAAGGCAGTGACAGATATAGTGATCTGTACGATCAGTCGCTCAATGTTACTGTATGATAACCTCAGGAGTGCGCACGATAGCATTGAGGTGATTCCAGATAACCCCTGATCATGACCTTGACCTCATAGATTGACCTTTCTACAAGTTACGGGTGATTGCAGTTGTCAGTGTAGGTGGGAAATCATGGCAGCACTGTGAAGAAATTCATGTGAATGATTTCGGTTTTGAAGTAAAGAAAATATTTTCAGAGGAAAAAAAGATTCGGAAAGTAAAACAAAAGCTATTTTCGGATACAAATGCGAGATTGGAAATGCATGGCCATACCAATGTTTACTTTTGCGATTGAAATGCCATTTAAATCGCCAAGTGCGCAAACTGATTCATTGTGCATTATAAATTAAATAAACAAACGTGAATTAAGTTATTTCTACGTTACATTATCGGACATTTTTGCGTTTTCTTCAGGTTACAAGTTAATACGAAGATTTAAGAAAAGTCGACTCATTTTCCGGGTTTCGCCATCAGCTATTAATTGGTTGATTGGGCTCATCTGGCAAGTGTGCGAAGGGTTGCCCGCACAAAAAGTACCATGCATGCGAAGTTGTTTCCGTAGATTGCTCGTTAATATTCAAATCTTTCCCAAAAAGAAAAAGAAAAAAAAAAAATTAGGGACAAAAAAGCTTTTGGCAAGTCTGTGAGAAAATAAGATTCGCAGAAAATATAGGAGAGAAAAAATCCCATTTCCGTAGATTAAGGATGTAAGTTGGTTTGCCAAGTTTTTGTTGATGCACATGTAATTTGGTCTGGTACTCAGTTGGGATGGTTTCTTGTAAGTCTTGGAGACATATTTTCCGAAATTGTATTTTGCTATTGGTTATTATTGGCGATTTATATTGAGTAATTGGATATACATGCGTCTGTAGCCGTGATCAATTTGTTATGATTGAAGGTTTTTTTTGGTTTTTTTTTAATAAAATGAGTTACAGTGGAACCTGTTTTGAACGGCACCTTTTTTACGGTACACCTGCCCTTTACGGCAATATCACTGTAAAATGAATCCGTATTATTCATGTTTATTTTACCTCTTTTGTACAGCATACCTGCATACTTTGCTCTGAAAAATAAGGGTGTTGCTCAAAGCAGGTTTTACTGTAATATGAATGCTATTTTCTTATTGATGGGTAAATAAATTGGTGAAAACTGTTTTATAGAGAAGGTTACTTGATAGTAGTAGTTTTAATCCTATGTACCGTACTGTTTTGAACGGCAGCCTGATTATTCGGGGCAAAGTAAACATGAATCATCAGGATTCATTTTACAGTGACACTCCCGTAAAAGGAAAGTATGCCGTAAAAAAGGTGCCGCTCAAAACAAGTTGTTATGTAATTGCAAAAGCAAGAGGGATAGGTATATCTTCATCCTGAATCTGCCCCTCATTTTTGGGTCAAGCCACTGGAGACATTATAATTCTAAATCAGCCCCAAGTCAATTAATTCACCACTAAAATAGGCCCAAGTGACCATGATGGTATTGTGTAAATAGTCGCAAAGTCCCTGCAGAGAAAATAATTGAAAAGTGTGTTTACAATAGTTTACCGAGACGTTTCTCTTGTTGACTTTCTATCCAGGAACCTGCCACAAAGGAAATGTGAAGAACTAAAGAAAAAATCGAATCCCCAGGAAATTTCTTCCTAGCAGATCGTTTCTAGGAAGCTAAAAGTGAGCTCGTCAAAATTTGACAAGTTCATATTGCCCCGAGTACTGCTTGGTACAGGGGCGCCTCTCCGCTGATATTTCTAGGTTCTAATAATTTACTGTAATGACTGTCAACGAGGTTAACGTACACAATACATTTTCAGTGGCATTGTAACAACTAGTAATTATCAACATTTTTATCAACATCAATTGAGTTTACTTAGCAAGACGATGATCAGCTGTACGGAAATTCATAGCAATCTTGTGGCAATTTTCTTTGATGCTATCATGGTTGTAAGTTGTAAATGTCGATTACCTGAATTTTGCACAGAAAACGTTGGGTTGTCGGGCGCCTCCGTTACCATAATTTTGCATTGCTTAGATGGGTAAATGGGAGCAAATTATGTTCATATTTCATCACTGAAGGATTAGGTTCTATATTGATGAGTCCGATGAAAGTGCTAATACATCTGTCCGTCTTTGAGGCTGTCTTGTCTGTCTTGTCAGCTGTCTTAAAGGTGATTACGAAGTAACAAGAAGTAAGTTGGTAGTATCATGAGCCAGTGCGCATTGATTTTGAAGGTGAAATAATAAAGACGGATAAAGGAACAAGGAAAAAAACAGAATTGAAAACAGAAAGAAGAAAAGTGCTATTGCCGACTTGCAGCGGAGCTTCCCAATTGCCTGCTCAGCTCGAGAAAATTGCCCCTAATTTCTAATGACTTTCATTTTCAAGGTCATTAAGTAAGCTCTCAATAGATTTACCCCCAGCTGACCTCACAACAGGTAGGTCCCTTTAGGTACCACTCTAAAATAAGGTCAAAGGTGAAAGGTCAAGAAGAAATGCTTAAAATACCTCCAAAGCAGCTGGTAATAGTGTTAAAGGGATCATTGATGAGGGCCTTTCGAATACCTGAGATGTGTATGAGTGTGGCTAGCACAGGAATAAACAAACATTGATGAGAGGGGCAACAAATGTTGGTACTCAAAGTGCTTCTTGAAAATCTGGGATCTGCAAATTTATCACATGGCGGAGAGAACTGAAGAAGATAGCATTACTGGAAAAGGCCACTTAAGCAGGAAGGCGCCTTTTATCCGTATGAGTAGTTAAATTGCGTTATTATTCTGGTCATTCACATGCTAAAATCCATGGACTAAATAACCTGCAGCATGAATAGACCCTGACTTGACTGAAGTCTCACGGGTGTGTACCATTGGCAAGTCCTTTTCTAGCGGATTTACTCGGTGGGCTGCTAAATTTTGTAATCATTTGCTCTTGTGGCAAAGCAGACAAGAAAGCAAAATAATTCGTATTGCATTCCGTGACACTGGCCTTTTAAGGCACTGTCCCTGGATCTTAAGTAAATCAGTTGTGGGAATGCCTAATCAGGCTTCGGAATGCTCTTCCTGTTCTGAAATTCTATATCCTCTCATGTGTAGATAGATTCTTGAATTTCTTATCTTTTCTCACAGAATTAAATGACATTTTGGTCAAATCATTGGCGTGGTAAAAACAATGTAGAACGTAATTTCAGGAAAATGTTATATATTTTCTGTTGTGGCGGCAGTAAATTCTAACACTTCCATTGGCATTGGATCAGATCCAGAATGGAACACAACTTTTAGGTTAGCCAGATTAGTCAATGGGTTTGAAAGGGTTGAGATCTCACTGACCGCTACTCAGCGTTTACAACACAGCATCAGTGGCTATGATCATGAGTTTAACACACCTTCAGGGGCTTAAAATGGCACACAGCTGTCCGACAAATTACTTGCATTGAAAATCCGACCATTCCTTAGAGGAATGGATGGTGAAAGTATTTACGTACGGTTTGAAGGGAATCGAAATGAAGATGCAGTTGCAACTATCGCTTTGAAATGTTGGCAAGGGCTACAAATAGCATGTCTACCTCCGATAATTGTTGCGAAAAATCAAATGAAAGAGATATTCCTAGAATTGCATTGCCAATAATTTTGATTTATTCAAGGAAGGGAAGTTAAACAGATGGATATTTTACACGCATGCTTAACATACACGCATATTTCTGTCATCACGATATTCCCATAACGGTAAATGCTTTCGTGATATGACAGATACACAATTTACTCGATTCCAGGCTTGTGCGAGTACATTATGATTTTCATGTATCGAAACAGTGACATCTAGTCGTTCTGAATTATTATTGAGCCCTCAGAATTTTCATTTTCGCGTTACGTTTTTAATTTGTCTGGCCACGATTAAAAAATTACGGTTATGTCAGTGCCACCAGTGCAACTTTATTTGTTTAGAGCATACGAAATATCACTGATTATATTTTTTCTTTACTGTAGCTTTTTAGACGGCTACTTACATGTAGACTCAGTCTTCATTTACTTTGTCTAACCCAGTTATGTGAATTATTGGCCAAATGCTGGTGAGAATTGTTGAGGCAAACTTACCTATAGGTAAAGAGAAAGAGGTTTACAAAAACAGGACCCTGCCACAAAACAAATCTAGAAATACTTCTAAAAGAGTTTGATACTCATTAGGTACAGATGTTTAAGGTGGGCTGAGTTGTTCCGAAATACCTGGTGAGCTTCGAAACCGGTTAGGCTTAAATTCAGGAGGTAAAACATTTCAGGCCAGACGGATTTGTAGGTGTAATTTTGCAGTGATATTCTACAAACGGTTAGAAACAGCTGATCTTGATCGTGAAGAGAAAGTAACTTTCGTTAAGTTATTACGAGTGTTAATCGGATGTATCGGCAGTTGTGTCACTTGGAAATTGTAATTGAATGGGTACAAAGAAGAGCGTTTTATTTGGTACAAAAAATACTGAAACCCTTGCCAAGCAGTAATTTATGAACATTTAACATCTTTCCTACGTTCAATAATTATAGCGGTAGAACATTGACTTAGTTTTCACATCACTGAATCGGCCGAGTTGAGCAGCAATAGATGCTGCATGTATTCTTGTCTAGTAGTGATATTTTGCAAATGCCAAAACGTACAATAGTTAATTAAGTATGCCTTCACTAAGCTCAGTCGCGCCTTTCTAGTTTTTCGCCTGACTAGTTTCGGAGTAAAAGCTTCATCAGATGGGTACCCTGGAAAGAAAGACTGGAGAAAGAAGGGTATGCAACCTGCCAAAATATCTTAGATGAAGAATGATAACTGGTGATACCTGCAGCCAAGGTCGTGATGCACAAATCCCTTGTTTTGAAATACAATAGGAATTGTTTTAGTCACTTTGGTAGTTTGTTCTTTGAGAAGGTGTACTCAGAGAGGTGGCTATGCACTGCTAAATTCATAACCCTTATTTAAATAATACATTTTGGTAGAAATATTACAGTGCATCCCACATAAGTCAAAAAATTCAAATAGTTCGAGATAAGCAGGAGTTCGAGGTACCCAGACAAATTTAAACAGAAAATTAGCAAATGATAAATTTTGAAAGGTTCGAGTTAAGCCAAATTACGAGTTATACGTGTTATACTTAAGAGGGTACACTGTATCACATCCGCTTTATACATTAACGCCGTCAGTTTATAAGGCACATTAATTCATTAAGGTTGGGTTTTTTTGTTGCTGTCTTCGTCCAACCAATAAAGTATATCCGAAGGGCGAAAAAAATAAGGTTTGTATCAGCTTCTAAACCTAAGACGAAGAACCAATAAAAAGTCATCGTAATTTGCTCTGGGTAAATTATATAGACACGACGGAAGCGTCCTTAACGTTCTATCACAACTAGACTAAGTAAAGTTGTCTGAAAACAGATTGGTTTTATAATAAACCTGTCTGCCTACTGACATACTTATGTCAGGTTCACAATTGATGCTCCTATGTAGATCTATCTTTACCGCCCGCGTATGCGGGAAGGTAATGTTTTCAGTCGTGTCTGTGTGTCTGTCCAGGCTATAACTTTTGAACCACTTGACCTAGAAACTTCATTTTTGGTATGGTGGTACATCTTTATAATATTAGGTCAAGTTTGAGTACCAAGGCCATTGGGTCAAGTTCAAGGTCACAGCAATAAAAAGTGTCAAAATTTTTAGTGTTGTCTGCTAATATCACATGTTATG
>JBCAUI010530041.1:0-11374 GCA_038406195.1 Haplosyllis anthogorgicola | reverse complement strand
CAACAATGCAGTAGAATCTGCTGTCTTGCTGCATGTTTTTGAGTCGTATAAAATAAAGAGTTCACTGTAGAATTATATTGTAATCAAATAAAGAATATTCCCAGCCATTAATTTTGGTTTTCATTATTGCTCATTTTGTTCGAAATTAAACGTGAAAAAAGAGTTTGAATTTTACTGGTCTACTGAATAGATGATATTATACACTGAGACACTTTGTTGTGAAATTTGAGCTATGAATGCGAAATATTGTTTACTTGATAGCTTTTCTTATTTAGTTTTTTACTAAAATTGCAAGTTCAATATCACTTCCTTTATTGTCAGGCCCGGATCCAGGATTTCTCGTAGGTGAAAAAATGGGGGGGAAGTCGGCAAAAACTGCATGAAAATGAAAAAAATTTCCCCTTGGATCCGCCAATGATTGTCCTATCAATTGATACATTGAGAATGAAAATGCTAATAAAATTGTATGCTATGAAACCATGATATTACTTGTGGGTTGTGTCCCGAGCTACAAGACCACGGTCTTATTCACATGGCGGTCTAACTTCCGGGATTCCCGGTAAAGGCAAAGGTAAAAGTAATGAAGAACCATGACCAGACATTTTATCGTCTATCATGGTAGCCAGGTGTATATTAGTGTGATACAAAGCAAACGAGCAAATATGGGTGACAAATAAGGAATGTAGGGAACAGTTGGTAATGTTACAATGCGATCTAATCGCTTGCAATCAATGATCGCACACGATTTCAATCAGATATTTGTGTATAGAATATTACTTTTTATGGTAAAGAAATGAAAAATATTAGAACTTGGCTTATTATTACCAGTGTACCCCTTCTATATGTATCACAATATGATATTATTCAAATACATAAGACACAATCGCATGTGATTGAGATTGTTTACGATTAGATCGTGTCGTGTATCTCCGGCCTTATCAAGTAGATACTCGCAACTGGCAATTGTAATACCACAGTACAATAACCGTTGAAAAGCTATTGCGGGCCTAAACGTGACAAAACAAAACATTCAAATCTTCATTATTGAATTCGTAAAGATGTCTGTTAAATCGAAAAACCATGTTTAGAGTAGAATTGTATCTCAGCAGAAAGTATTGCAATCCATGCTCCTGAATATCTCTGTAGTCTTAGTACCATCCATTTTTATTTGTTATTATTTGTATAATTTTGTCTAGCTCAGTGCATGAAATTTAAATCCATCAAATTTAGCCTAATTTATCCTCATACTAAGGGCCTTGGCAATGTTGACCGGTTGACTAGTGGTAGTGGATACACGGTCCTAGTCAACGAAAAATCATCAGTTTATTTGATTGCCTCACACGTCAATAATGAAGGATTATAGGCCCTTAGGGTCTTTAACCTATGTGCAGATAAATGCCGGGGATTTCACAGAAATGACAGGCAGTATTTTGCTGTACATGATTATAGTTTTATAAATCGACTGGAAAGTTGGTAAACAGGACCGCGGGCAAATAATACATTCAGTTTGTTGCCCGTCAGGTGCTGCACACGAAAACAGTACGGTACGAATTGCAACGTGTATTTATTGCCCGTCAGGTGCTGCCACAATTGTGGGCTGCAGAAAAACTCGTATGCTTTACCACTGCAGTTTAGCACACCATCACATAATTTGCAAAATGGCGCTTTGCATGTTACACTTTTTACCCTACTGAAGTCCTGTTCTTTACATTGCAGCTCATCATACTGTAACACAATTTATCCATAAAGTTTTCCATTTTTCATTTTATTCCATATTCACTTTGAGAAACATGTAAACTAAAATTTGAGCAATGTATGTTTTCTTTACTACTAACATCTTCAAAAATATTTAAAAGACACTTTATTTTATTCAGTTGCACAACGAGTTGTCTCAGTTTGGAGTTTCACTCTAGTCAGGGGCTCTGTAACTAATCCTTGGTCACAAAATCAATACTAAGGCTAAAATACAGGACCTATACCAAAAAAGTTGTTCGCGATAATTTTTAATAAGGATACTTTTATTTTTCTCTAATTTTCGTTTAAAAATTGGATCGGTTCATAAGCTTCATTAGCGGTTACAGTCAGCTTTTGTTTTACTGTTATTTAGCGCTGATACGATAGACAGAGACAGTGAACAGATGTGGTTGATTTCTCTGTGATTACATTGTTGACTGCGAGGTTCAGCAACGGCTTGTCGTGAAACATGTCTCATACAGTTCATGTCTTATGCAATTCATCTGCATTGAGATGTACCAAATTCATGCTGACGCAACGACTACGCGAAGTTACATTTTACCAAATTGTCGCCAGACTACGCTTACTCCGCCAAGTCTCGGTTTCTTCTTCTTTTGGTATTTACACACACATTTTTCATTACTGGATCAAAGGTGTTAGCATTACACAAAGTTCGTATAATTGTGCACATTTGGGTGTTTTAGATTAAGTGTGTTAAAGTTTTGATACGAATTTTGTGTTTTCGTAAACTTAGCGCCGAGGCTTTAACACAACACCAAGCGTTAAATACCAGTTTATTACCTTTTGCTACAAGCATCTCGTTTTCATAAACTTAATGTTTATCCATAATGAAACAAAATGAATACTGAGAGTAGTGTCATGTTGGTTTATTTCATAACGCTACCAGACCAGCGTTCTGTAACAAACCAACATAATGCCTAACGCTACACTTAACGGGTTTATGAAAAAGAGCTGATTATGATATGCAGTAGTTAAAGTTTAACATATCGGTTGTCGAATGGCACTCAAAGATTGAGATCACATGCAGGTAAAGGTCAAGGTCGGGGACTTTCTAGACAGACCATAAATTTCTACTGGTTTTTACTTCTTCAAAAATAGTGGTTTCAATGAAATGTCAACGCCAATTTGTGGGGAGACAAAAATAATCTGTGACATCAGTTTTGAAATGTGACCTCACCGAAAACACAACATTAACGCGGAACCGTTTATTTCCCCTAGTCCTTCTGTTTACGAGGTTTTAGTTGCCTCAGAAACGTCATTTCTTCCGTGACAGAGCCAATGGGGATTCTCGATTTGCGACAGATATTAAGACCGCGCTCCTTCAAAAACATTGGGTTTGCTATTGCCGCCCTTCCAGGATGCACTTCGTCTGCAAAATTTGAGCTGCTGGCAATTTTACTGTCTGGGTCAAAGATCTTTCGCTTGACGTTTGAATAGATTTGACGTCTACACTGTTGTTACATCCACGGTTTGGTTTATCACGACGCCATCAAGTAAATTGTCATGAACCTCCTTCCTGACTTGACTAAACATTCCCGTCTCACCAGGAAAAACATCCGTTCAGCATCGGTTCTCTTATTGCATCCATCTTCCAGCTGGAACATCAAAATTGTCTTGAAATCATGGACGTTTTTCGTTGAAAACAAATACCACCTTCAATCTCTTGTTCTGTGCAGCTGCTTTTAAAGCCCAGGAAATGTTTCTTCCCTTTTAAAAAGTCTCTATGGACCAATTTTTTGGAGGTGGATCTCTTGCTGGCATGCTTACTCACTTGCGTGCAATAATCTCCAACAGATCATGAAATTCCTATTCAAAGTTAAGGGCCCCACTGCCATTAGCACAACTTGAAATTCAATTGATGCGGGGCCCTTAACTTTTACTAGGAATTTCATGATCTGTATCACGTCTGAATTTTTCACCTGCTTTTGGTCAATATGAATGTACACTGATTGTGGTGTTAGCGGGCAGCCAGCGACTCCCCTCACATACGTTTTCAAACATTAGTGAACAGGCATTGTGCGGAACTCAATCCCACTTGTGCCACACGAACAGCTGTGATTCGATACCCAACAGAGTTTGATAAATTAAAGTAAGAATTAACGTGACGAGTTTTCTGTTGCAGTGTAAAATAATTCAATCAAGGTCCTCTCGTGCAACATGATAGCTTCATCAATGTACAAAATATTCTTATTACCTCCTGAAAGATTGTTGTTTTCCGACATGTGAAGCAATGGATGATGCAATGTTTTGACTGTATTGCGGAACATCATGGAATGTTCTAAGAAGGGTATATCCCGAGGATTTCCCTTTTTCTAGAAAGATACTTGTTATTGAAAATATTGTAACTACTCTCTCTTTTTGTATTTTTTATTCTCTCACAGAGAATGAAATATTTGGTAAAGGCTCCTAATTTTAAGTCAAAGACACAGCAGGAAATTCAATTGATGCAAAATGAAATACATTTCATTGTTGTTTGCATTGTACTTCCTCATACCATGGGCCAAATGATTTTGTTTCACAAAGGAATATTTTACAAATTGTCGTGTTTTGGAAACGGATGCATTTGTTTGTTGGTTTGGTCTTTTGTCACAAAACCAATTAGATCTCTTTACATAAACCGTTTATTCTCCTTTGACATAAACGTTTCCGACTCAGTGATGATGTACAGTCATACGATGCAATCATTTGTCACTATATCAAATTGTTCTGTAATAACCTTGGCTTTATTGAAATAGAGAATCGCCTTCACACTAACTCCATAAAACGGATTTATGAGTCTCAGTGAGCAGGAGTCTATTTAGTCACCATAATTTTCTCCGCAATGGTAACTCCTGAAATTTCTTCCGATCTGTACACATCTGGAATATTTCCGCTTGGCTATTAAAATTCAAACCAATATACAATTTATTGAATCAGATCCTCAAATTTTTATTATGTTGGTTACGTACAGAACAAAAGAGAGAATAAAAAATTTCCACGCTGTGCTCGTGAAGTTCTATTGTTTCATCCTCTGTTGATTTATATTATTAATATATACATGAGAATATATTAGTGCCTACTTATGCAGATATTGCATACTTGGCCATGTATGAACCAATGTATGGAGCTGTTACATGTTACATGTTCAACATCTTTCGCAAACCCGTCAATCATGTTCCGCATTACATGACGCCGTCATAACTCATCACATTGAATTTTTCAAAGAAATAGATTCATTGTGGTGCAAATGCCAGTGCAAATGATTATTTTTGTTGTTATGAACAGAGGGTCATTGACACTACTTTATTTTGTTGTCTCCATTTCAGCACCTCAAGATATTCTATTCATTTTCATTCAGGTCTATCCTGTAAAGCTACCAAATAGAACTGAAATTATTATAATTCCTATTTTGATACAGAACAAAAGGGGGGAACAAAAGAATTCTAGGCTGTGCTTTTGGTGTGCTATTTTGCCAAAACGGACAGGAATTTCATCCTCTAGTGTGGGATTTGGTACTTAGAGTGCTGGAAAAGTAGATTACATCCCGAGATTTGTATTTCATTTTGTTGACAATAGAACTCCTTTTGGCAAAAACTGCAGCAAAGCTCAAGTTTCAAACTGACGAAGCATGAGTAAACTGAACCGGTATATCTTAGAATGTTGCACAGAAAGCAATAATAAAGCATGGGAATTTTCTGTCACCGTGACAGCACCTGAGAGGCAATAAATGCAAGCTACACTTCATTTCATATTGCCTGCAAATTTAATGTATCAATGTAGAAGCAACTACAACAGGGGAATCAGCACGGAACAACATGAACCTGTTCAGCCCATATTCAGAGACATAAAAGCTGTAAACATAACAAGCTGTCCATGCAATATAACACCGTGTGCGTGATGCTGTAAACACTGACCAACTGGCTCTGTATTATATTTAATGGAGTGATCATGCTATTTCCTAATTAAGTAAGTGTACTCGCTGATGCTGCTACCACTGCAATGCCAAACAGTCAAATAGTTGTGATAGTTTATTCAAAAGTTCGGCATTGCTGAAATTTTGGTGGTTTACATCTTTAGAATATGAGGAAGAAAAAATTTGAGGAACAAAGAAAAATAATATCAAGAAAATCCTATCAGTTCCAAAGCTATTGTTCTCAAACATTACCAAGTTGGTGGAAATTTCAGAAGCCGCTTCATGCTTTCCAACATTTAATGTTCTGAAATTACTAAGACTGTTATCATTTGATGTGTAAGATTTCTAATTCTCAGGAGAAATTAACGTAGTAGATTTTGTAGTATGGACTTTGGGACGCGTGTCTGCAATTTGTGGAATATGTAATGTCACGTACCTTGAATTAGTCCCTGCTGAAGCCTGGCCTGCCTCTGATTGATGTCTTTGTAGAATATGGAACACTGTGTTTCTGTCTGATTACACTCCACGTAAAGTCAATTGAAATATCGTTAATGTTTACCAATGCGATTGGTCATGTTCGGTTGTTATTACCTTCTCTCCATTCTCCTTCTTTCAGTTCCTTTCAAAGGAAAGTACAACCAGTAGGGAAAAAAGTGTAGCGTGTATTTACTGCCTTCAGGTGGTGCCACAATTGTGGAGGTGGCAGAAAATTCCAGGGCACACCATCACATAAATTTTAGCTGTAAAATAACATACACTTTTAACCCTACTGTCATGATTCCAGAGTCATTGTCAGTTGGATAGTCTAAACCTCTTAAAGCAGGTAAGGTTCTATTGACCTAGATCTAAATTTGAAGACGAAAAATTAAGCTTGGATAACAGATGGTAGTCACTGACGTTTTTTATATTTTTTTCAACCGGATTACACTTTGCTCTACTTGAATCACACCCTTTATTTAACTTCCATATGTCACATCTATCCTTATTTTGCGCTGATTGCCCTCTGAGATACATGATTACATTCCGCTGTAGATCAAAATTGATCCGTCTTATTGAAAACCTGTACGCTTTTCTTTGTCAGATTATCTCTGACTTTGTGATCTAGGGCAGAAGGAATGCAAGTTAATGGTGTTTTGATGGCAAAAATTGAAGAATTCCTTCAAATAGTCCGAGAGTAACTGTCTTGATTGTGACATTACAATATTATTTTCTTGCACGATTTGATTATTGGATTGTCAGAGTATAAATTTCTGGTCACAATTAGAATGATGTAAATTATATTCTTTTCTTTAAATCACCCAAGTGGCCATCGATGTCGGCAACAATGAAGAAAACAGGTGCCCACTTTGGAAATTACAGCATGATTGATATGCCAGCATTGTACGTTGTATGCGAACGTAAAAAAGGGAATTTATCCAGTCTCTTTTCCAAATGAAAATGAAAAGGGTTAAACCCATGAATTACATTCCTGGAAATCCGGATCTATTTATTCCAATTGAAATGATATCATCTTTCTTTCTTTGTTAATCATACAACTTCCCGCAAACTGGGTTTTTATGTATTTAATTAATGAACATAACAAGAATATTGTAATAGACCATGTTGAACGATGTCAACATTTTGGTGAATTTCCTGTCCTTTTTGCAGTGTTTGAGAACAAATTGATACCACCAGTAGGCTACGATGTGTATGATATGAAGAGTGATTTTTTACCTAACAGTACACAAAAATCGTATAATTTTGGAAACGAATAGAACAAAGGAGAGAACGAAAGAATTTCACGCTGTGCTTTTGGTGCGCTATTGTTAAACTTTTGATACGAAATCCGTGTACTGAATTATTTAATGATATGCTGAACTACAATGGTACGACCCACGATTGTGGCGGCACCTGAAAGGCAATAAATAAAAGTTACACTTCATTCACCTGCTGACTGTGCTTCTGAAGAGCATAACCTATCCAAACTGGATAGTATTTTGTGGTGCCTGATCTGACTTTACATTTGACTCAGTGTTTTAAAGTTCCCATAAAGTCTCTATTGATAGAATTTATCTCCCACAAATAACAGATAGAGCCAGGGGTTGCTAACTGGACATAAACAGGTTCAGGTAAAAGCACTTATGCAATCATTATTTCTTGTCAAATTTCATCTTTAACTGATCATTTCTTGGTAAATTCAAGCATGTCATTTACAGAAGCAAGGAGCACGAATGGAAGCAGTAACTACATTTTGTACAAATTTCTTACAACTTGGGTAAAAATGGGAATGTAATCTACTATTTATTTCATATCTAAATTTTGTTTACTAATTAATTCAAAAATAAAATTTAGGAGATGTTTCAACTTGCAAATGGTACTAAAATGGCTATTAACTTTTATTTCAAACTCAGAAAATGTTTCTCCCTGTCTATTTCTATGTTTACCTATTGAAATCCAGGTCACAGATGTCAGCAACAATATGGACATTAGATGGTTCTGCCTGATTTATCTGAAACCACTACGATAGAATTTTATAACTGCATGTTTTGTGTACCTATTTCAAGTATTATAACCTAAACCCTGAATATTCTGTTTTGACATAAAATTGCAAACAAATAAAGGAGACTGCTAGGACACTGAGGCAAGTGTAAGGAGTGTAATAATTTGTGGTATGGTGTGGTGATCCGATGCTTTAAAATCAGTAAATCAGCATATCATTTCTCTTGTCATTTACCATTAGTTTGCCTTCCTTGCCCAGAAACATCTTCGTGATAGCATCTTCGTGATAGATCTCGCATTACTCTGTCACTGATTCAATCTACACCTAATAAATACATATTAACTCAGGACAGTATAACACACTCACCGAATCACTTACAGATATGACTTAAAATTAAGAAATATGGAGCAGTTTATGTGTATCTATGATCTACATATATATCCATGTATCCATAGAAATATCCACATGATATATCTATTATGCCTCCATGATTAGATAAAATGCAACAATTGTTGTGCTGAATAGTCATGATTTGCTTGAGATAAAAAGAATAAACAGTGCAATTTTCCATCATGTCTATAACAGTTTGTCAAATTATATGATGAGGCACAGATAAAGAATTGTATGAATTTGAAACAATGGAATTTTGCGCTGTTTTATACGAGTCAATAAGGCGTTCTTCCCAAACATCTCCCAATTAGTTGTACAGATCCAAAAGGTCACCAGCACAAGGAATTTGTATCAGTTTCGAAACGTCTAGAACAAAAGAGAGGACATAAAAACTTCACACTGGGCTTTTCATGCGCCATTGTTGCCAAACTGATACAAATTCCGTGTACTGAAGATATATGAAGTAGTGTTTAAATGACACAAAGTACAAAGGTTACAAGGCCATTCAAATGTACCGAATTTTGTTTACACAACTCCAAATTTGCGACTTGTTTTGCACCAGTGTGTGTTTTTAGGAAGTGTCATTAAAACCTAGTGGATATAGTTCTCTGCTGGGTGACGGAAGACCGTGGGCTGAAATTTATCTTAAACGTTATTGCATTTACAATGGCATCTCTTTAAGACACAAATCCCCGGGTCTCCTTTAATCGTGAACAAGGGAAATGTACTAATTAGCCTACTCTGATGGATACATGTCCTAATTGGAGGGAACATGTTATTATATCATCAATATATACTTATGATATCAAAAGGACAGACACACAAAGACACAGTTTAATAATAAGGCCACAATGACAAAAGGACAAAATGTTCTATATTTTCATATTAAGTTTTAATGGACATAATTAATTTAAAAAAAAACCCCGACATTTTGGCTCACAACTCACAAGAACAGATGGATATTGTATTGAAAAGACACCCATCTATCTTATTTATTTTCTACTAATGAGTAGATTAGGCTTTGAAATCCAAAAGTGGGGGTAATATGACAATTTGAATATGTAACAGAGAATAAAATATCTTTTCACAGCCCTTTATCTTGGGAACCAGAGGTGTTTTTGTTTGAATGCATGAATTTTTTTGTCACAAAATGAAATCAGTCAACCTGTGTTTGTGTTTTAGACATCAAATAAAAAAATCCCATACATTTTGGAACGTACAGAACAAAAGAGAACACACAAGAGTCATGCTGTGCGATTGTTTCATGATTTGAGGCACGACGTAAAACCCCTCCCGTTCATTTTATTCCAATGTTCCTATTTGGAAGTAAAGCTCACTTGGTGGCCTAATCCGGAAAGTATGTGTTAGGGAAGAGACAAGAAAACAATTCCACAGCATCTGACGAGAGACAATATGCTGAATGGTGCTTAAACGCAATCCCACGCAACAGGTTTAAACGACATAGTCTTATCTCTATGGGAATCCATGAACAGCCCCATTATTTAAGCTGCATTAAGAATACAAGTGTTATTTTCTCTTCTGCTTTATCTGGTTCTCAAGAAAGAATTAGTTCAGTATGCTTGTTTCGCTTTCAGACCATAGAATTTCTGTTGTTACCAAAATCAAATGCCACAATCTAGCACAGATCATGAAATTATGATAAAAGTTTTTAACAATAATTTAATTTCATACTGGACTATTGAGACAAATGATATCTCAGCATGGAATTCTATCGACGTGAAGTTGATAAAAATCAGCTCCTGAAATTCAAAAATAAGTCGTACACAACAAAGGAGATGACAAAGGAAAAGGATAGAAATTTTATGGGCCGTTTACCATTTGAACTTCCCTTTCTATCCATTTAAGCATATATTAAAGGCACAGCTCATAATGTGAAATTAGTCCAATCTGGATTTACCTCAATTCGGAGGAGTTCGTGTTGTCGAGCATGAACTCTTTGGATTCTTCGGAAATTATTCATTTTGAGATTTCATGATATATAATATATTTGAATCCGTTTATAGTGAAAATTATTATGAAAACTTGAAAATTCTCTGATTTCACAGCTGCAGATCATTAAATTTCATAGATCATATTTATTTCAATTGAGGTTCAATAAATTAGCATGAAATTCAATTGTTGCGGGACTTTAAAATTGATAATAATTTGATGATCTTAGTAAAATAGAAATAAATCTTCGGGCATGGGAATTTCTATTGTCTTTATAAAAAACTGCAGCCAATCTGTAAAAGAGTCTTGTTTCGCTTGTTACATGAAAGTAACATGTTTTGCAATTTCTAACATTTCTTGAAATGTCAAGTATTTTCAAGAAGTCTTGTTTTACTGATAAAGCTTGAAGCAGCTTAGAGGAGGGACCATAAATAACTTAATGCAAACACATCAGAAGCTGAGTCTTGGGATTGACATTCTCATATTGCCTTAATGTGGATGAATTTAATAGGTTCCGTATTTGGAAACAGCTACGGCTGATGATATTTTACAGCTTCAGTGTACACGTACACCTACTTATTGCAACTGCTACGTCCAGCATTAAACAGGGTGGAGGATCTACCAGCTCATACTTGCGTGTTCACGGTGACGTATCCAGTTTAACAGTGAGTGAGTGACATTGGAAATTTGATGTGTTCAACGGGTATTCAAATCACTGTTCAAATCCTGAAATTCCTATTAGTTTTGAAACAATAGTGTAAAAAGACTAGAACAAGAGTTTCTAGACTTCGGATATATTTGATTAACTCTGGTACAAAAGTACATGCAGTTTCGTCAAAGGTGCAAGTTGAACTGAATAATTAAAGATGGCTACTAATGATGCTATGATGCTAATGCATAACTCTAAT
>JBCAUI010530030.1:0-11374 GCA_038406195.1 Haplosyllis anthogorgicola | reverse complement strand
CTTCCCCCCCCCCCCCGGCGGCGCCCCCCCCTAGATCCGCCAATGTAATGGCTATCGATTCTAACGGGAAAGGACAATTACTGTTTAACGGCAGGCAGCTGACAGCTAGAATCATGACTATTACTTCGCACGTGTAATTAGTAGTAATTATCACGGATTTGCACGTGTCAACTTAACGGATTAATGGATCTTATAATTAGCTAACAGTTAAACATTTCCAATATTGTATAATTATTTTACTACAATTTGCACTACAAAGTTTGATCTACTAAATTTACCCTAATGACTTTCTCTTTGGGTTAAATGTTTTGAAAGATATATATGTTCAAATTAAAATATTTCGTATATAAAATCATCTTTGATCTTTCAAATGAAAAAAGTAAAGACTTTTGGACCTACAATAGATTTGGATCTTAATGATACCTTGATCAGCACTGTGTCTAATTCTCCGGCGCTTACACGGATTTCTTATTGTGGTTTTATGTAATAAAACATTAACTCTCCTAATACAGATCAGCAGTGCTTAGCTGACCAGAACTAACAGTACCAGAGGATCTATGTTTGTTTAAATCTAGTTTTATAATCTATTTTCATTAATTCTAATTTATACAAGTTGCTTAAAGGAAGAAAGAAAAGAAAAGAAATTGAGAAGGGAGAAACAGAAATTAAACATTGACAGAATAAATAAAGGAGAGTCCTACTGGAAAATCCCAGGTTTTAGCACAAAGAGGCAGCGAGCAACAATCGACACATTTGACAGTTTTAATTGTGTACATTTATCTGTGTCGCCTCTTGTGAAACCGTTCACAATATTAAGTAGACAGCTGTCACTCACGTTTGACTGAGAAATTTCTTGAAAGTTTTAGAGAATTTTTTTTTTTTTTAGAAAATAGCTGTTTGTTAATTTTTAATTATCCTCCTCACATGTTTGGAGACCCTTCTAGCAGTGCCACTCAATGTTGACTGGAGAGTCCCCGATCATTTCACTATTCTAGAAAAACATTTCCTTTACAGAAAACAGCTGTTCATGACAATTTTCCCTTTTTCAATTTCATATGACATATAATTCCTATGTGCATAATTGATATGTATTTAGGGCTGTATGATGCAATCTCTGCTGGGTTTGTTGATGGTTCTAGGAGCCAGACACAGCTGTCACCCACTGATGCCTGATACACAAAGGGGCACAGAGCAGAATACATTGACACATTAACACAATAATATCCCGGAGGGGGTGAGACACTGACAGCTGGCCGCAAGATTCTAGGAACAATCCAAGAAATGGTCTCACTACACTAAAATGCATCTTTGTGTGCATCTGTCAGCATAGAAATCTCAGAAAAATATGCACGCCAACCTGAATTTTAGAATATGATTCTTATTGTTTCGTAAATTAATTTTTACAATTTGATGCCAAAATTATTTACTGAACAACACAATAGCAATGAACAGTTGGGTATTTTTCTGTGAAGGGTCATTTAGATAATACTTAATTCGATATGACCAGAATAAATGCCAAACTTGAGGTGGAATTTGATGAAAAAGTAGAGAAAAAGCTACTAAATCTTAACCTCCCAATAAATACAATAAAATATCAATTGATTGATAATTTTTAAACAAGTGTACTTACCAATGAGTAGATGGCACAAACAATGGATCCTGTCCTGACGTTACAGCAAAAACAGAATGTCTGGATGAACCCCATCGTGACGTCACTCACGTAGAATCCTGACGTCACTCACGTACAATCTGGTGATATCCTCACTGTTAGTTGGTGATTTCAATGCTGATATAGAATCTGGTGATTCCTCATAAACGTAATAAAGAACCGCTAGTTGGTGGTGATTTCAATGCATTTACCTTGATGTTACTTTATCTCTTTCTGTCTGCATTAAATATTTTGAGTAGATCCCTTTCTCTTTTCCTTTTTTATATTCTTCTGTAAAATATATTATCACTGATGCAGGATCTAATATTTTGTCATAGACAAATTAACAACTGTTCATTACTGGCGATTTCAATGCCTTTATTCCTCCTGAGGTTGTGTTTGTGTTTGTGTTTCTCTATCCTTCTGTCTTTCTCTCGTGCATAATATTAATCCCACTTAAAATTAAAGAAAATTATTATGAGTGGTGATTTTAATGCTGGTATGACTCTTTGTACGTTTTCCCCTTTTTCTCTTATGGATTGTAACGCGTGTGTGCTGCGTCTGCGTGTTTTGTGTTGTGATCTGTCAGCTGTGTTTGGGTTCCGTTAGAGTTCGGTTCGGTGTGGCATTGTACGAATCGAGTAATCGGTATTCGACATATTTCGAATAATTCTTTTGAGAACTTTGGCCACTATTTTTGACATTATTATATTATATTTATATTATATTTAGTGAATTGTTAAATAAAAGCATTTAATCATGTCAATATTTCTCACGTACGTGAACTTTTCGACATGATTTATTTGATATAAATTTATCTTCAAGATAACACAGTTTTATAAGCATGAAAACATTTAATGACTATTTATGAGATTGATTATTTTTTGTATTTTTCATGAGAAGCAAACAGAGTTAAGAGCGACACACGGTTGGGAAACGTAAGTTTTAGCAAGAAATAAAATCGTTTTTTTTTGTAGATCACAATTATTCAAGAAAAGGACAAATTGAACGTTAAACTAAATTAATTTCAAACACATTTAAAACTGTGTCTTTGCTCACAGTAACACATAGTGTGTATGATTATGTGAATACAGAGATATTTTATTTTACCAATTATTATTCGATTCGTCGGTTACCGACTCTGCCTCTGCTTCTTGTGTTCATTGTGTCTCTTTGTCTCCGTGCGTTCCGCCAGGTGTCGCACCTCGCAGTGTCTGGGGTTAAAAGGAGCGCCATGAGCAGTTTAAGAGTTACGCACGATTTGTTTTCTTTTTGACCAAAAAAATATATGTATTAAATTAAATAAAAAATAATTATATTATTTTCATAGTAAAAATTACCTAGAATAGACATTTTGCTTTGTCCCTGTAACAATTTAGTTCAATGCCGACATGAACAAAATAATAAAGTGAATTCGTGTGAAAATAGTACTGAAATTTAGACATTTGCTGCCATTCACAAATATACTTGCTTAATTTTGCTTTGCTTAATTTTAACATTGCTTACGTAAGCAAGTTAAATTATTTTCTTGCTTAATTTCAACCTCAGAATTCACAAAGAACAAATTAAGCAAGGAAGAATTGTTATGTAACACCTCCTCCCATTGGTCAATACTCATCAGAAGCTTAATTTTGGGTGTGAAATTAAGAACATGTGTGTAAGCAAGGTGAAAACTTTAAGCAAACCTTGTACCTTGCTTAAACTATTTCTTTGCTAAATGCTACATGAATTACAAAATTGCAAAACATTCTATAATTAAGCATAAATGAAGAAAATTTTAGCTTAATTTGCATTTGTGAATTCCAGCATATATCAACTTAATAATTCCACTAGTTATTTAATTTTCACTTTCCACTGTCAAAAGATTTTTTTACGTAGAGAAAACACAATATATTTAAGTTAAGATGTGTGGAAAATGTTGCAGCTAAAGTGTACACACAATTTTATTTAATTTAAGGTTTACTATTAATAAGGAGTATGACCGTCAGTCGTCAGCATGGGGAACAAGGGATCTTATCACCTGTTGCTGATGTGTTGTAGTTTAACCTTCATTGTGAAATGTCAGTCAACCAGGGCCGTCTGATGTTAGCACTGAGACAGAGACAGAAACATGCCCTTTGTCTCTCAAAATGTTCCTTTGTACTCTCAATTTATTTTTTTTGCTTTTTTTGATTTTTGGAAATTAATGGAAGTTTTTCTTAATTAATATCATTTACCTTATCTACTAAATCTAACTAATGTACGAAAATTTTCAGACATAGCAATTAACATGGACCATTATAAACCATTTTTGTTTTATGCATAATATATATACATTAGGTCTAAATTTAGTTTACAGACTGAAAATGTTCCATTTCCATTTTAATTTTGGAAACTTTTATTGCAATACACGGAATTCTTATCAGAAGTTTAACAACAGCGCATCAAAAGCACAGTGTCAAATTCTTTCGTTCTGTTCATTGTTTTCTTCGTTTCGAAAATGATACGATTTTTATGTACTGAATTGAATTGCTGGTCAGCTTTCATTTGGTAATTGCAGTTGAAACTTAATGGTCTAGGTCAATTAATATTTCTGAAAAAAAAATAGTGGATTTGGTAGATTGGGTAAATCTTCAAGTACTCGAAAACAAAATGTAAATCCTACATAAAATTGCAGCGCTATTTTTCATTAATTTTGAACACTTTTCATAATATTTTGAAAAAGTAGCTGTAATGAATACGTCTTTATGACTTTTTACGCTGTTTATGTTGTGTCTGCCACTTTTTGACAAAACGTTTAATTCTAGGTGTTTTGGCACAAAGCGCTGCAGTCACTTATGGTATCAATCTTACTCTTTTTCATCCACGTGTCCGTCCGTAAACTGCGCCTTAAGTCAACATTTCCTAGAAGATAAAGTGATTTTTTGAAAGTAGATCACCAAATTTCTCAAATCGTCAATTGTTAGTATTTTCAGTCGTGTTTGTGTATGTATGTTTGCTTGCTAGCGTACTTCGGATGAAATTCTACCGGGAATCACCAAAAATGAGCCCAGGGCCACTAACTGAGATAGAGGTCATTTTGAAACTAAAAACCTTGCTGTCAGAAAAGCTCACGTGCTCCAAATTCGGAATACAGGTACCTTATGAAACAGGCAATGCAGTGTTTACAGACTAGCAAAGCAGTATTTTACTACTATGGTCTCTATCATATTATGTTTATTTCTCGTTTTTGTTCCGAACGTTTCCAAATTAATAGGAATTTGATGTTTTTGAGATTTTGTGAGCTTAAATATTCCTGAATTAATGAAAATTTAAAAGTGAAGTGATCACATTTGATCTGCCGCAGATATCGAAAGCATTGTCCAGCAAATACGCTTCCCTTCTGAATTCTATTTGGAAAGACACAGAACAAAAGAGAAAACAAAGGAATTCGACGTATTGCTTTTGACAAGGTATCACTGTGCATCCCACAGGGCTGGTGCCAATTTTGCACTAAAATTTGTTGAGATTGTCATTCACTGAGACAATATCCAACAATTTTGGGAATTTATAAACCTTATTTATTTCATGCAGGCGCATATTAAAAATAGCAATCCAACTTTTTTCAGTCCTCCAAGATGTTAAAATAACTCAATGAAAATAAACAAAAGTAACAAATATAGTGCAACAATATACATGAAGGTTTATTAATTATAAACGTAATATTGATATCATATAAAATAATATCACAATATATAAAAATATAAGCACTGTAAGAAAATACATAAGTTTATAAAATGCCTTCCGAATTAAACGTCTTTCAAGTTTGATGCTACCCGTTCAGTCGAGGAATCAGTTCTGTCCGATTTGTGACGTCAACGAAAACAAACCAATAAATGTCCGGCAACTCGGGAAAAATTAAATTAAATTAAACAGATTCACGTAGTCTCCAAGCATACCTTCGGTCTGCTAACTACCGGTATGACATGTTGGATTAATTATGATAATGTTATGGTAATGAGTCCAAATGACCCGGAAGTAATTGTTTCATTGGTCTAATTCTAGTTAATATTCATGACCAGTCAGTCCTGGTGACTGGTAAGATGGCACCTGTCTCTAGTCGTTCTTATAATGGAAGAATGACAGACGAAAGATGACGCCACTAGTGCTACAGATTCACGCGGAAAAATCTTTCCGCGCGGCCACAAAATAAGTTTGCTGGAAGCCGAGCAACTGACTACTAGCCGAAGCAGCGAAGCAAAGCGAAGTCACTAGCGAAGACACCCAGCAGACAAAATAAGTAGAACTGTTGCAAGTACTGGATTTCTGTTCGCAATAAGATGTAGATTGAAGACAAGTTTTATTTTAGACGTTTTGACAATGGAGATTTTTCCCAATTGAGCTTTTTGTCAGATTTAATTTTGTAATTGATATAAAGGAAACCCTATGTTGTTTCTAATTGTAATTAAATTACTAGTCATAGCTACTATTTATAATAAACAATATTTGGTGTAGTTTAGACAAAAACAACGGTTGCTTGAAAGGACGTTACTCTTCTGATAACTTTTATCGTACATTTTTTCTACTACACACCGCTACTACAAATATCTCTGATTCTGCTATCACAGACTTGTACTCTCCCTTTGCCATTCTCTTTCATTTTTGTACAAAAGAAACTCACGCCGTGTTTTGTGTGACACAGAGTAAGTATCTTTAGCTTCAAACTCTTGTTCTATTTTGCGTAAATTGGAATTAGAAGATGGACATTGTAATCTCAGTTCCTGAAATTCCTATCAATTTGAAAACCTACAGAACGGAAGAGAGAACTAAAGAATTCCACGTTGGCTTTTGTTCCAAAACTGATGTGAATTTCATTCTCTGCTGTAGTACTAACATCTTCACAAATAAAGCACAGTCAATTTATACAGTTTAAAATCTAACATTGAGTTAATAATCTGTGGTTTAGACAGCATGGCATGTGATCCTTTTGTGACATTTCTATCATCTCACTGCGTTAATCTCAACTTGAAAAGCAACTGTTGTAAAAATTAGAAATTTAAATTTCAATACTGCTACATAAATTATATCTACTCGCTTTTGTTCCATGATATCTATATTTTTTGCTATTGTTCTATTCTGTGCTTAAGATTTAGAATTTGAAGTGTTTAACACATACAGTCTACACCACCATGATTGGTATTTCATAGTTCTTGCTAAAGTGCTGTAGATTGCTTATAACTTAATCATTTGCAGTTTTATTGCTGACTTTTCGTGCGATTAAAAATATTGATTTTGAATTTACAATGCCAAAGCACCAAGAGGTAATGCTGAAGAAGTCGGGAGAAAGTTTCATTTTTGGCTAAAATCGAGACCAGCAAACACTTAAATCTCACAGATCAATTCAAGATTCCTGCCTGATAGAAAGGATCTATCTACCAGACCAAGGTGCAAGGTGTAAAGTTGGGACCAGAGATTAAGGAAGAGCTCCAGCTTGATAATAAGGATCCATCATCGCTGCATGGTG
Organism: Haplosyllis anthogorgicola; assembly: GCA_038406195.1. Classification (NCBI taxonomy): domain Eukaryota; kingdom Metazoa; phylum Annelida; class Polychaeta; order Phyllodocida; family Syllidae; genus Haplosyllis; species Haplosyllis anthogorgicola. Next base: position 4,244 of record JBCAUI010530030.1, on the reverse strand, counting down.
TTGTTCAGCTCCGTACGCCCATCCCGGGTCATAGTCATGTGACCGCTGTCTCATCAGGTACTCCACGCGCGCATGCGCTTGAGCCTGCGCGAAGGCCAGTTCATCTCGACTAGAACGCCGGGCACGCGGATCATGAGTCTGGTATGGGGGCGGCAGCTCCGTGTTTTGCGCGAGAGGTGAGGCCCCCTGTTGGGCTCTCCTGTTTCTATCACTGTTTCTTGGTTGGTCTAATGTATAGTCAGCCACAGGGGTGGTAGGCCTCTCCTCTTGGGCTCTTCCATTATTACTATTGTCCCTTCTTGCAGACCTATTGCCCCCATTGTTCTCTCTTGTTTGGCTATTTGACCTATTATTTGACCCTCCTTCTCTTGTGTTTCCTTCTCTCACTCTCCTTGACCTTGGAGCTCTAGACTCCTGAGACCTTGACCCGCTTTCCGCCTGTGATCTTGAACCACTACCAGATGGCGCTGAAGTTTGATTTTGAGTATAACTTTCATTGTTGCTATGGTTATTTCCAGGTTCATTATTTTCCGTGTCACTTTCATCTATTGTGTTGTTGACCATGATTCTGGCGATAGCCTCGTCCCTCAACAGGGTGGTTGGCCGGGTGGAAGAGGCGTCTGTTCGGAGGGAAGAAGCTGGGCGGGACGTGGTAGAACGCCCATCCTCGCTTTCAAGGTCAAAGTTCATGTAAACCATGGAGCCAGGCCCCCTAGCAGTGCTGGTGTCTGCTGTTGCCATGGAATCCACTGAAATCTCACTAGGTGGCGCTCTGTGAGCTGCAGGTCTCGGCCTTTGCAACGCACTGGCCTCCTGTGACCTTACTGTATTCGTCCGGGTGTTGTTATCAGACGCTGGGCTGGATTGTGGCTGCTGATTGGTTGTCTCACCGGAAGCGTCATTTGCCGCCCTTTCTTCTGATTGCTTGTTGGTGCTGCCACCTGCAATCAGTTGAAAATAGAGGTATCATAAAGTAAATTTTTAGGATGCCTGAATCGTGAGTTTAAGCATGAAAAAAGACAGTCAAGGTGAAGCAGCATACAAAATAGATAAATAGACCTGTAGTAATCTGTTTCTAAATTCTGTTGTGCCAGATGTCATTGCTTACTTGAGGGGATACTTAGGTGAGCAATTTAGGTAAGGACATCTAAGAACAGCACAAAATGCTGTAAAATTTTACCTCACCAACCTAACACGTATCAGTACTTTAACCCGGCACCTTATGGGAGCTCCCCTGCATACCCTCATGCCAAAATTGATACGATTTCTGTGTAATACATGGTTTATCTCGAAATAATATGCACTCACGTGCATTGTTTTGTTGCTGTTGGGTTCTTCTTGAGCTGAGATCACTGTAAGCTGGAGGAGGAACTCCTAGATAAGCAGGAGGGTCCAGAGGAACCACAGGACCCCCCGCCGCGGGTCCATGAACTCCGAGCATGTCATCATCTCCTAGACCAATGTCCAGACCAAACATGGTGGCGATAGCCTGCTCACGGGCCATCTCCTGCAAGACAAACAAGAAATAAACCACCAATTTCTGCAGCACTGTATATGGGTGTTAGCAACTGGCCACTCTTCCAGGCAATGGTAAGTACGTACTGTGGGCCTTGTTGCCTGTTTGTTTTGAACTTTCAGCTCAAGGTAACTGGCTCAAGGTCAGGTATAGGTCATGGTCACGAAGTCAAACGAATGTCAAGGTCAAATGAAGGTCAAGCCAAGCTTTCTATTTTCACTTTTGATTTCTGATTGACAACATCAACAAATAGGGAAAGAGATTTCTTGAAGGGCCTGAATCTGGAATGAATTCTAGTGATGCTCATTTAGTCCTGTCTAGGTAAAATAGAGCGGGAACAGAGATAAGGGTAACTCACCAGTTCCCTGAAGTATTCTGCAGTTCCTTTGCCTCTGTACAGATCATAGAACTGAGAGTAAACGCACACCATGCACATTATCTGAATAATAAAGGTTTGTTAGTTCAACTAAATGACGACGAAACAAATCAATTGTCATTTTCTTAAATGTGTTTCCTGTGTCACTAACTTACATGAAATTCTTAATAAAACAGATTTCAGCTTTGGATATGTGATTTACTACAAAGACGGCGCCCAGTGCTCACCAAAACGATACAAAACGTTACCAGTCACCACTTCACCCGAATATATCCGAACCTTAACTAGTGTTATCTATCCCTCCTGGGACCCTTCTATCCCACATCTCAATATCCAAACCCTTGTACTGCAATCCTCTTCATTTCTAAACCCCCACACGTACCATGAAAATAGCGTTGAATGCGTGTATTCCAATGAAAGCCTGTTCCCACCCGTCCACCGGCTGAAAAAATATCATGATTAAAATCATCAGCCTGTAAACAAAGATAAAATCTAATGTTGATTTAAAGTTTTAATGTGTTGTCATTTCTGATCATAATAAATTTAATAGTGACTGAATGTTACCTATAAAAGTACCCTCACCCAATCTGACAGATTTATCAATTACGTATAACGTAACGATAACAGAACACAGACGATAGAAGACGATATCGTTCTGCAGATCGTAACGATAGAGGAGCACACACTTACGATATTGTTCTGCAGATCGTACACTATGATGTAACACAGCGACACGGTGGAGTAGATGAGAGTTATCGGCGCCATGATGCACCACATCACGTACAGCAGCGGCGAGTCCTGCAAAATAACAACAGATGAAGGGCGAATTACATGGAGGTACAGAGTGGTTAGGTCCAGTCCCGTCCACCATGTATTCATGGGTTTCCAGTCAGTACAGTGGACGAGTAAAATTGCAATACAAATAAGGCGTTAGGAATACAGTCGTCCTTCCACCACAAAGTAATATAGTAAAGTAATAGAATTTTCTGTCTTGGGCGTGAGGGTGCAGCACCTGACGGGCCATAAAACAAATACATATTTTGTATTTTGAAATAATGTAATATAAAATATAATCCCGATCCAAAAGAGGCGGATGGACTGGCCGGTGAGACTGAAAGCTTGTTGGTAACATGTCATTGGCGGATCTGGGGGGAGGGGGGGGGCGCAGGAGGCGCACGGTCCCCCACTACGGCCAAAATTTTCTTAATTTTCATGCAGTTTTTCTCGATTTTTGGGCGAAAATAGGTGAAAATTGGGTTGGCGCCCCCTCCCCAGGGCTGGGCGCCCCCACCCGTACGGGAAATCCTGGATCCGCCAATGCTAGTGGGAGTAAAACATTTTAATCCGTTCAATTCATGTGATTGAACTTTCAAAGGATGAAAAACATTACATTTTTGAACAGAAGAGTTCTACTTATATTTTGTTATCATACACTTTCAAACTGACAAAGTTATGAAAAACGGAAGAGAATTTAAGAGACAGCAAGGGGCTGACAAAGTCCTGTTAGTGTAAAGTGGCATAAGTATTGGGAAAGAGGTTAAGTGGGCAGCTTGGTACATTAGCTATATAAAGGTATAATTGGCACACTTACAACGTGACGTCCCATAAATTGCTTTACATTGAATGGATGTTTACAAGTTGCTGACTTGTAATGATATCTAGGGTAACTGCCTCTCTGCTTTTACTTCAAGAACATTTTTGGATGCGTAAAGGTCCATATTAGGAATTACACGTGGACATTGTGGAACAAAGGCTTTGCAGTGTTCAATGTACTTAATAACAGGTGAACAAGTCAAATGTTGATTCATGCGGTACCACCCCTTTAAGGGGGATGACTCCTCTTATTTGCCGTAATTGGGTTTTTTTGAATTTTACGACATTGAAAATATTTACAATTTGACCTTTTCAAGATCTGTATCAATATTAAATGGTATAATTATTGAAAAATCTAAGTATAAAAATATCATTTCAATAAGTGTATAGTATATTTGTCCATTTTAAGGTCAATTTTTTGATGATTTTAACAGAAAATTGTTGATATGTAAAAAGTTAGTTGGGGGGAACCTAAATTTTTTTTGTGCTCATTTTTTCCATGTTTGATTAGGAGTAATTGAGGTAAGTTTGATAAAATTGTTTATGCAAGAAATTGCCCAAATATGTAAAAGTTTTATTTGCCATAGCATTTTTAATATAAACTAGGTGAAACCCGTGCTTTGCACAGTTCGGAATGCCAGTCAATGTGAAAGTTGGTTGGTTGGGGGGGGGGGTCCATCCTCATACCTCATCCCCATACATCATTGCCATACTTTATGGCCATAATTCATGCCTATACCTCATCCCCATACCTCGTCC
>JBCAUI010530029.1:0-24076 GCA_038406195.1 Haplosyllis anthogorgicola | reverse complement strand
ATACTCCCACACATACATTAGAAAGCCAGCATGCTATCAACTGGACTATTTAGGCAGGTGTTAAGGATGACAATAAAGGAAAGAAACACATGCATGTGATCATGCAATTGATCATGCAATGGCACAATCTGTGGTAATTTTTAGGAAGTACACAAAATAAATCTAGGAGGAAGGAGCATCCTAATGTTGTGCACATCTGGAACAAGTCCAGTCCGAGAGATTCTTTTGATTCTTATTGTGCACAGAAGCGCTTAATTGATCTGGAAAGTGTTCCATAAAAGAAGAACAACTTTTCAATCACAATCAATAGTTTTTTTCTGTTGACAGAAATATGTGGCTCCTTTTAAATTTAAACTATAGGGACTATGCACTTAATATTGCCAGCTAATAACGCAACCGATAATGCACGATGCCCACAAATTCAGTGTAAATCCACATAGACATTAGCTCGTTTACCACCATTGGAAATAACTGAAAAACGAACGTTTAAATAAATGAGTGATGTGCTATAGGAAAACAAACGTGACTGCCAAATTAAAACTTTACAAGGTCACAGAATTTCAGGATATGGAGATAGACTATAGTAGCTTTATTGTACAATATGTAACGTCTTTTTTAATTAAACATGCTCACGGAAGAAGATGTTTAACGAAATGACCAAAAAATATGACTATAGAATAGAAAACATGAATCATAATAATGATCATTGGACAATAATGTAGGGACAGCAATGCATAGATTATGATGAAAGCAGTCATGTTAACAGTAATGAAAATCATGGACATCGGTTAAATATTAATTTTACAAATACAAGGTAAAACCAAACTTGCCACTACTGATGTTTCGTCAAAGCGATAGGACACAACACAACTCATACTCAGGATGTTCCGCCACCTCCCGCTCAGGTACCTGTGCCTGTAGGTAGATGTGCTTGTGTGGTTAGTGTTGTACGAGTCCCGGGACGTGTTGGAGTGAAACCTTCATGACATGTACCACCACCACCGGCCACTTTCACACGACGAATCTACATGAGGAGAGGTCCAGCTAAACGCTTTTACGTCACCCCAAATTTTGAAGAGTATTGACAAATTAACAGATCCAACGTCTGTAGGAACGTAACGTCTCGTTATTTTGTGACGTCAAAATGGTACTGTTCGTGACGTAAAATCTGGTTAATTAACATACGTCAAAATGGTTCGCTGATGCTGACGTAAAATCTGGTTAATATGGCGCTTTTAACGGCTCTTAATTAGAGTACATGTTTTGAGACGTAAAAGCGTGTAACTTGACCTCACTATTATTGTGCACAGTAATTAACATGATGTCCTCACCTCACACGTGACATACTGACGGAATATGGCTCCACACCGGATACTAGTTATACTGTTGTTCTCTCACATTCTGGATGTGGTTCTCACTCAGGATCCTACACTACACGGAATCCAGTACCGTCTGGAGCTACTGAGCAATGACCTCAGGTTAGTTTGTCTGTCTGTCTACACTACATACACTACAGCACAGAGAAATGACCTCTGACAAGGGATCACCTCATTTATAACATTAATTCAGAACTAAGTCATATTTTTTCTATTTACTGTAAATATTCCTCATTTCATTCAACGCAAAGTTGATAAAAATAATAAAAAGTAAACAAAACAAACAAATTTTAGTGTTGTGTCTACAGGTTCTTATTGCATAAGATAACAGTATCTAGGTTACCATCTTCTGACTGCAAGGCAAAGTTATCAAACAACAGAAACACATTGTTGTCAATATTGAGGCAGAAAATGGCCAAGTATGGGAAAGAGTCGTATCTGATTTGAATTATTTGTTTATGTAAATAGTTGTTTTGTTAGTGAAATACAACTAGACGAAACAGAAGCTTGCTGAAAATTTTATCTGTTACTGTCAAATGAGCATGTAAGTGATGGACATTATGGCATCAGTTGAGGAAATTACAACAACTTCATTTCATTTTATTTGAAAATGCAAGGTCAGAGAATGTTGAAGCCCTTTAAGCACTACTTATTCACTAGACCAAATTTGCATTTATAATACATTGTTGCTGTGCTATTCTATAATGGTTTTTCTATCAAATCGATCCAGCAAAATATTTTAGGTCTCATCATTCTGCTGCATCACCTTTTACTCACAGAACTCAGAAATCCCTCCACTCATCAACTTTCATCTGTCTTTCACCTACCCTAACACCTATCCCCATAGCTCATAACCCTCCTTTCGCATACCCCTACCCCGGTACCCTAGTTCAACACTCATTCCATGCTGTCCATCATTGTAATACAGTAGAACTGGTCTTAACGACATCCTGTTTTTTTCACGACAATTTTCAATGTAAACAAACTGGTTAAAACTCGTTTAAATGATCCTGTCTTAGGAGATACTCTGTCTTTTACGACAATTTCAGCAGGGAAAACTTCAATGTCGCTCAAGACAAGTTTTACTGTATTTTGTAATACCTATTCTGGCGTATTATGCGCGGCCAGGTTATGATACAACATGTGTTAAGTGACGATGTTTGTATCAATAACGTCTTCATGTCATGAGGTACAAACCACACAACAGTGAAGCAACGAAAACACAGTAACATTCTCCACGGGACGTTCTCGTCTTTTGTTCGTCGAGTTATGCTAGATATATTTTTACTGGTCGATCCTTGCAAGTGAGGTCAAACACCCTGTTTCTTTGTGATGAAGAACGTATTTCTTTTTGTAATTATAATAAAGAGAAAAGTTATCAAATAATTCCTCCTAACTATTTCTGTCTTTTAAGAGATAATGTTAAAATGTAGTGCTTGTTCTCCTTTATGTATTTATTTACACCAAATAGCATTCCTTTGAAATACCATGCAAAAAGTGATGCGTGAGCTGGCTGTATTTCTTTTTTTTTTAACAAATTAGCAGCCTTAACATGTTTAAAGGAAAAGCAAATAATAAACGGCTTTCAGAAGGCACCTAAAACGTTTCTGCTGGGAACTCACCCAGTGCTGGCGTGAGTTTTCTCTCAAGCTAACCATCATCTTCTGATAATGTGATTAGCTGTCCATGGCCATGCAGGGCCGAGACATCCTGTCCTTCAACATAGCATCAGTACCAATTTTGCATCCTGGTCTGATAAGGCTGTGTTTTTCCGAGACACAGCCCAACGACTCTGCCCTGTCCATGATCAAACTCCGGTTGCTTGCGCAACAGCGCTACGTGCTATCCACTACAGTAGGCATTGTATGAAACGTAAACCCTGTTTGACATGAAAATCATTACGTAATATTCAGACATGCGTTGCACAAAGATAAATTTTGTGAACAGAGTGTAAATTGCCTGACAAGAATTTGGTTCCGGGTGAGACAGATTTAGGTTTCATAGTCCTAGCACGTTTCACACTATGTTTACTGTATTAATGGGTCGTAGGAAAACGTGGGCGTGGTGCTTGACCTCTCTATTTCACTTGGCTCAGCCTCCAATACCCCCGTCATATTTATGAGGCGTGAGAGGGTGAGATTTGGCCGCGGTCCCGACAGTAAGGTTGAGCGCTTTATTCTTCTTCACCCCGTGTAGCAGGCCTATGTGTTTTAAACTCTAAATGGGCAATTTTACAATCCATGGCTCAATAGAAAGGTCTCTGTTTAATAACACTTAAACGGGGTACTTTTACCTGTTATAACTCTCTCTACATTAAAACTTGCAGTTTTACATTGTGTTTTCCTTTCAATGCAAGATGTGCTCTCAATACATATTAGGTTATTACCCTTTTAATGTTGATTAAAATCTTTATTTAGCACAGTTGATGTTATAATGAGATTGGTCTTTAAGGGTAAAAATAAGGGTTGATCATTCGTTTGTGTGTGCCTTTCGCTTGCATTTATGTCTGTCTGTCTGTTTGGATGTTTAGAACAGTTTGAGGTGTAAAATTCATTTTATTGTCCTTTAAGGTCAAATCAAAGGTCATAAAATGTTACTTTCGACACGTTGGTGCGTGATTTAATTTATCTACTCTTTAGAGTTATCAATCAAGTCCATTAATTTCAAGGTCACCTTATTATCTTTTCAAATTCCATGCTACTAACTGTAGCATGGAATTTTTAGACGAAATATTTAGCCATTGGTAAGTCATCTTCCATCTGGTAACACGGTTGAGATGCAGATTTTGTCATAAAAACGATTATGACACTGGGATAGTAAATCTACCAAATATAAACTGCCTAATCGTGCAATCCTTGGGTGCATGAGTGTATTGGCGTTTGTGTTTGTGATACACATCATGTCTTTGTAATTTATGGGCAGAACTAGGACTGCTACGATTCATCGGATATTCGATCAATCGATCGGCATCTTTTAAATTGGCGATCATCGATGTCAATCCTCATCCTTATTTGGAAATTAACATTTCCTTGCATTTTGTCTGTTAAGGTTCAAAAATTAATTATTTACACTGATAAATTCACTGCTGTCAGGGCATTCAAATGTCCATAAAACAAAATTACATGACAACGTAACTCAAATTGCTGTGTGTTGTGTGCAGTGGAACGGCATTTCGTTCAGTTTTAATGGGAATTTTTGATAAAATGATGCTTAATTTAACAGTGACCGATGCATCGATCATCGATCGATTTGGTAGTGCCGATCATCGATGACAAACTCAGTCCGATGAGGAAGCCCTAGGCAGAACCATCCCTTACCAAAATAGGGGTACCAGTTACCACAGGAGTAGATATCGGTAACCAAAACAAACAGAAAATAGACACAAATTAAGCAGCAAATTTATTGATCTTTCTATTTAAGAAAACATTGTTTTTGTCACCTGTTAAACTACTTTATGTTCATTTATGAAAGTAGGTATCATCTACCCGTTAAAACTAAACGCATGTTTTGCGCACTACAGGAGGGAGATACGTGAGTTAACGGAGAATAACGCGGAACTCTCGCGAGATTACAGGTCGCTCGTGGATCAGCTCAACCTCCTGAGAGAGAGCAACAGACAGCTTGAGCAACAGGTACAGAACAGCAAACAGGAGTATGAGCAGATACAAACGGTGAGTACACTCAATGTGAGTTAGAGTTAGATTCACTGCCGAACCCAATTTCACACCCTGGAAAGGTTAAGAAAGTGTATCAATATTTTGATCTGACGTATATATACATGATGTCTAGAGGCTGGCTGGTCATGACAGCTTTATCTACGACCGCGTCGACGCCGATCCTCCTCAGCAGAAAACAGATCTACGTGAATTGTCTGCCCTCCTCTGCTAGTATGATAAATGCTCGAAAGGTGAGTCTGCTGTATACTCATACAGTGGACACCCTATTGGTAAAAAGGCAGGTGTAGCACCAGACTTGACCTTTGGGATCACTGCATGCAAACTAAAAAGAGTGCAGTGCAGGAAAGAGATCCACCCTGGCTTTAAAACCCAAGTGCAGGTTCACACGAAGTCCAAAGTAGGGGTAATCAATGGTCCTCTCAAATGGGCTCTAGTCCAACAAATATTAAAAGAAAACATACCTCCATGGTTTCATTTCAAGGTGAGGAAACGTTATCCACCATCTGTCTGGTACGGAGTAAACGATAAATTCAGTAACAAGAAAATGTCATCTTGTTTTGGTTTTACTTTGATTGACATAGTTTACGTTTTGTGACGAAATCGTGATGCGGTTCTGTGATCGTAGCGACACGAATCTTTAACGTTTTGTACGTTTGAAGCGAAAAACGACGAAAATTTACCGTGTAAGTGAGGCAAAGAAAAAGACGATGACTTTTGCCTCTTTCGAGAAAATTCCACCTTTTCATTAAACAAACATTCCAAATGTACTTAGTTATTGTGGGTTATTATGTTACACCTTGCACCTTATATACACCTTACACGAGCATCGATGCTTTCAGAATTTAAACAGATGAAACTTATAATCAGGAAGTTTAAAAAAGTTTGTTGTACACAACAGAAATTCATTACAAGATCTGACCTTGACCTTCTGCCCAAACTATTATTTTCTAAAAGTGGATAGGAACAGGTAGCATCTTTGGTACTTGAAAGTGTAGCATTGTGGCCTAGTCACTGATAACTCCTGATACATTCATTACACAGTCAATCCTTTTGAACTCATTGCGATTTTACCGGGTGATAAATACCACAAGATGCTATTCAGCTTCCTGCTACAGTGCGGCAGTCTAGAGACTGTTGTACGCGTCTCCTGCTTAGCACCTTCTACAGGAATCACGTATTAATTTGTAGACTATTCTTAATAAGTCTTTGAATAACTTTGTTTTAACCGTCCTCGTCAGTTCAGATTTTGACTCCACTGAGCCTAGATGTAGTTTACAAAATGAATCCAAAGGCTACAGATTACTGGCGTTGTCGTTTAATAAAAACAAAAAAAACCCAGATAACTTTACAACTTTGCCAATTTCTACTGCTGCTGTAAACGTAATGCTGTAATTTCAAATGAATTATTTCGACTAAAGCCATGCAGTGTAAATTCTATGCTACCGCAAAAGCACGCACAAATAATGGCTGTGAGAGCTAACTCAACTCTGCCTCTTAGTTAAAAAAGTAGTTTGATTCTTGACGTCTCCATTATGTGACATGTAGCTTGGCGTGTTTGATGTAACAAGTGTCGGATGGTTTTTACGTCAGGTTGAGATGTTTTACCTCGGAACCGTGATCTGTGCAGAGGTGTTCACGTTCAGGAGTTAATTGCCTGAAAGCATGGAGTGTATAAATAAACGTAACGTTTTGTTAAGACGTTTTTTTCCTCCACATCAAGTTCAATATTAAACTCCCATCATTTTGTTAGCGAGGTCAAGTACCACGTTTTGGTTGTCAAGATGAGTTTAAGTTTTAGCGACGTTTACTCTGCATGTAATGTAGAATCAGGGAAATTCGCAAGTTTCCATTTGTACGAATGGTTTTAAAAACATGCAACTTAATGTTATCTATTCCTTTCTTTGGTGGTGCCACGCAGTAGCGGATCTAGAAGTTTGTTTGAGGGGAGAGGCTCGAAATGGCCGCCAGACATGTTTTAACAGTCGGAGAGGGGGGCTCAAAATAGCGGACAAACATGGTTTAACAGAGTTTTTGGGGGACCCAGGCCGTACAGCAACCCCCGCCCCCCTAGATCCGCTACTGGGTGGATCCAAAAAGTTATCCGGGAGGGGGAGTGGAGCCGGATAACTCTCCCCCCCCGGATTTGATATCAATATCTTTTTCTTTCTTTCAAAATGCGTGAAAACTACATTTATTTTTCAATAAGGTTAGGAAATACAAGTTTGTTCAACAACAGAATTGGCAGTTTATGATTATAAAACCAAACATGTCCAAGTCAATTAACCAGAATCTACAAGACAATGGAGCGTAAACTTTTGATAAGCAAAGTATAAAAAATTAAAGCAAAATCTAGGGGGTTTTTTTCGAAATAACACTTAAAATAAAAAGTTACAACATTTTTATGATACATGCAGTAAATTTTTTAACGAAAGCTTTAGCATTGAAAACCGTGGTGCATGACCTCGCTTAACATAACGTTAAGGTGACTGGGCTTGTTGACATGAAGACATGTGTGTAAAGCGACATTAAACGTAAAAAGTCACGGAAAACGGAGAAAAGGAAAAGTGAAACTGAAGTGGTAATTTCTTGACAAAAGGCCCTTTGGAGGTATTTATGTAATTTAACAATAAAGTACAAGAGGGTGATATGTGTTTTTTGTATTTTTATGTGCCTTGGTCTTGAGGTGACTTTTTGTCAAACCGAACTTGAGTGACTTGTGGATAAAACTACAAAGATACCTCCATTAAAGGATGAACTTAAAGCTTATTTACTTGATTTATCTCCATTGTTAAACAACACAGTCGGCCTTTTACCGTTTAATCTTCCAACCAGGAATCCATCTAAGAACTCACCCAATGTTGGGTTTATTTTTTCTTCGGGTGACTCTCAAGTTTTGTTAATGACGTCAACAGAAGTTGCACTTTCCAACCATGGCTGATCACGATCTGATAGGGCAGGTTCCAATTTTACACCTTGGTATTATAAAAACTTGAGGTATGACAAGGCTATTAAACAGTGTCAAAAATTCGTCTACAAATCACTGCATGTACATGCATCTTTACTGCACTATGTGTGAATTGACGTTCACGCGGTTCTAGTGGTAGCGGGATTAAGATGTTTTTTTAGTTAAATCTATTTGTAGAAAATGAACCTTTGCTGTGTAAGGACATAAACTTTTCGTTCCTTTCATTGGTATTTCCTTCCAGACATCTTATCTTTAAAGTGTCCACGGGTTAAGGAATTATATGCCAAAAGAGCTTTATGTTGTTTGATCAACTTCTATTGAAATAAAACCCCGATATCTCAAAATTCCCCCAAAGGGACCGTTAGAATAAATGGAAATAAAGGGCAATAAAAATGCTAAAAGTAAGAATGTGCTTTTGGTATTTCCAGCCAAATAAAGAGATGTATATTCGATTACATAATGAATAGGGTTTTATTGGGTTTTTGTTATTTCCTGACTCCTAGTCACTCATCATGATGTGAGATGATGTGACCTACATCGTTACTACGAGGTATGTACGTGTCTAACGGAAATCTGTCAGTGTTTACAAGTGAGAGAATTAATCAGAGCCAATGGCAGAAAAGGACGAATGTAGATCTGGTAAAGGTTCTCGACAATAAAATTTTTGACCTTAACACCCAGTGGCAGAGTCCAAAACAGGGGTACCAACAAAGGACTCAACAAAAATGATTGCCCCATTGGCCCCAAGGATGGGAAGTGCAACGGTTGTCACTGAAAATCTTTAAAGATCGATACATAATCAGGAGATGTCTAATTTTCAAAGCTAATTTTCGATTCTCAAGTCATTGAATTCAGATGATATCTCTCACTTACGTTTAATGTACATCTATCCCCATTAAACCCCCCAACTCCTCCCACACAGGTGGTCTGCGTCTGTACGCAGGTCACTCAGTTCGGTTAATACTTCATCTCTTCCCATTAAAAACCACAATGCACGATCAAATGCCGGTGTCACCCTCAATATGTCGTATCTCAAACCTCAGAGGCTCAAGTGGGTTTATAATGAACTAAATACACGAACTCAATAGCAATACAGTCACTTGTGAGGAAATCTGAACCGAATGTTAATTTAGAATTAGAATTGATATGAGCTCATAATTAACAAGCCTTAATGCATTCATACAACATTTGTAGTGTCATTTGGCAACAGAACTATTATTTCGGTAATTTGTGGCAGGTAAAGGTGAGCGAAATTCAGTGACAGATCTAAAAACTTGTCCCTTGGGCGACGCCATTTTTGAATTTTATCCCCCTTTTTAAGTTAGTTTTAATATTGCCTAGTATCTAAGAACACCGTTAATCTCAACCAGATTTCGTTGCACGAAATACCAATGAGAAAGGCTAAAAGTTTAAATCCGTTCATGGTAAAACCTCGGTTTCTACTGCATATAAGATTAACTAAAGAAAGCCATCTCCATTCCACAGATACTAGAACTGCATGTACATCAGTTTTCGCTAAGTGAAGTAAAGATACATGTATTTCCAGTGACTTTTAGACAAACGTTTGACAATGTATCAGCAAATCACAGTCTCATTATACCAAGGTGTAAAATTGGAACTGCATTTTGTGGGAAGACAATCAGTCACTACTGTTGGCTTGCAATGGAGTGGACAGATGGTATTGACTCTGTTTAGGGTCCAGTGCGACCAACATGAATAAATTTAAGGGTAAAGTAATTGTGAAGAGCTGATGGTACTAAGTAATGTTGGTCTCTCAGTTGCTTTAAACTGCACAAACTTCATTTAAATAAACAGACACTGATATTCTACGCCCAATGCTAGAGACAGTAGACTGATGATAAGGCGGTTGGTGTTTCACGCTGAGTACAGTCGAACCCCCCGAATATGTAAGACCCGAAGCGAGGACAAGCACCACTTTCTACGTTATGTATGAAACGTCAGATCCTACCATGTAATCGTCAGATACAAAAATACCTCAACAAAACAAACACACTCACATTCTCAGGCATGATACCTTACAGGTACCAGTTATACACTTTGGTATTATAAAGCAAGTTTCATTTCAGGAAATAAGTCCAGCATTTCCGTAAAATGCTCTCACTAGTTCTATGCTTTCAGGGTGTAATACCTACACTTAAAACATTGTGCTTTATTTCACTGGTACAGTACAAGCTCCATAATGGTTCCAGGGTGTTATACCCTTACACGTAAAAGGTGTTGCTTGACCTCACTTGTACCTCACAAGCTACATATGGTTTCAGGGTATTATACCCTTACCAGAGACCTCTCCAAGGTCTTTGCCCTGACACAGAAGAAGAATGTTAAATATGTCCTTGTCTTTACAGTGTTGTGTTACACGGTTCAAGCGTAGGTCAGCACCACACGTCGCCTTGCGTAACTTTTTGTGTTTTATGAGCTACACTGATATATTTCATTACACACTTTGTGGTTACACCTGAAGGTGATAAAAGCCATTGAGTCAATGTTTCTTAAACATATAAATTTACCTTTGCTGCATCAAACCGTCCTTGGTTTCTACGTTTTAACTCTTCAATGTTGCGAAGCAATGTAAAACAATTTCAATAAAAACTTGAGTCGGCCAATAGTAGATAATGATCTAAATGTCATTGGTTGGTAAATAAAAAGCAATTTCCTCTTGAATTCATCTATTTCTGCTTCTCTTTTTTATCTTATGTCACGAGTGTCCTTGGTTGGGACATTAACGTTAGATTGATTGCGTTAGGTGTGAGAATAACAAACACTCTTAATAACTCTTAATGCGTGATAGATGACATTTATGTTGATTGTATCACGAGTTTAAAAGGAACGTTCTCTTATCCATTTTAACGACACAACTCTATTCAATAATGATTTGGTTATAGTGAACAGGAATATTTTACAATTGTTTAAGAAATAAAATGGCGTAATCTCATCTAACTTACATAACGGGTTATCATAGCCAAACGGTGGTCAGAAAACTTAAAACGACGTAACAATAATGTGAATTTTATGACGTCAGGTTACGTAATGTGCTTCAAATTAAAAACAAACAATGGCACTAACATGTGTAAAGTAGAAAGGCTTTTATTGTGCAACTAAATTTTTCTCTTGTTCATTTGTTCAAAATAACATATTTTTTGTTGAGGCATTTTCCTACAAAGTTCAGAATTAGCTGACATTATGAGAGTTCAGGAGCTAGGACGGGGTATTCTTCTGTCAGAACGATTCTTTACGGTCAATGTAACATGAGATGACAATGGGGCGACAAAATGTACTAGGTACGCAAGGTTAGGGGATTAAAAAGTAAAGAATTAATGTGAAGGCCATTCAGCACAAGGCCATTCAGCACAACTATGTAATTTACACTTACAAGTGTGAGTGTCATTAGATAGCATGTTATAAAATTTAAAATGGACATTATATTGTCTATGGAACGGAATGATATTACAAATTCATATAAGATTATATTAAGCGATGATAATTAGCAAAAAGAAAAAGAAAAAACAATGAAAAGAAAATTGATGCCGTCAAAACTTGCTAACGATTCCTAACGTAATTGTTGAGATGATGGTTTCTTGCCTGTTTTGTTCCCTCTTCCATGGAATATTGTAACAGACCCTTACTGTACCCAGATGTTAATTGTTTTATAATTGATTTTTTTTTCTTTTTTCGCAAGAATTATTTGAGCATTCTATTTGAATCGTGTCCACGGTACAATGTTGTTCATTTGGCGAAAAGAGAATTTATTGCTAGGTCTAAAAAAACATTTTTTTCTATTATTGTTTAAAGAACCCTCTTGACAACTGACCTTTCAAACTTTTTCTTTATTCAGTATCTCAAATGTTCCCTCCCCCCCCCAAAAAAAATTTAACACATGTATGTATATTTTTCCCGTAGAGTCGGCGGGAGGAGGCGAACAGGAACGAAGAGCGATATTCTGAGCTCGTCACCGACGTGTCCAACTTCCGCTACACCATGGCGCAGGTCGCTAACGACTTCAAGGTACGTGCGTGCGTGTGAATGTGCGTGCACCATTGCGCAGGTCGCTAATGACTTCAAGGTACGTGCGTGCGTGCGTGTGGGTGTGCGTGCACCATGGTGTAGGTTGCTAACAACTTCAAGGTATGTGCATGCATGCGTGTGGGTGTGCGTGCACCATGGCACAGGTCACTAATGACTTCAAGGTATGTGCGTGCATGCGTGTGGATGTGTGTGCACAATGGCGCAGGTCGCTAACGACTTCAAGGTACATGCATACGTGTGAGTGTGCATGCACCATGGTGCAGGTTGCTAACAATTCAAGGTATGTGTGTGCATGCGTGTGGGTGTGCATGCACCATGGCGCAGGTCGCTCACAACTTCAAGGTATGTGCGTGCGTCCGTGTGGGTGTGCGTGTAAGAATATCCTGAAGATTACGACTTTTCCCGCAAGAAATCTGGGAAGGAATATCATCAGTTTGAACACTGTTTGCAAACGCCAGAAATCCAAAATGTTACAAATTTTAAATTATGAGAATATTTCTTTCCGTTCTTTGTTTTCGTAATTAAAGTGTTTTTTGTGGAATTTGAAAACTTAATCAGTGACAGTTAAAAATGTGGCAATGTGCAACACTCATGTACACAAATCAGAAATCATTTTAGGTGTCATTAGACAGAAGTGACAGATCAAACCTTGTTTTCAAACTCATGTTTAAAGCTACTACAAGTTTGCAAAAAGGGTTCCAGTATTTAAAAGGAGCATAGTGTGCAAGTTAGTAAACATGCCCGCGACATGTCCACTCTGGCTTTAAAAACCACGGGGAGAGTGATTTCCGAGACAGAGGGCACAAGTGTCCAAAGAAAATGGACTATAAATAATTCATAAAAATTATGTATAAATAATTGCCTTATTTTCCACTTGTTTAAGCGGTTGGAAGGGGACCAGGCGAACGTGCGGCGACGTAACGACGAGTTAATCAACATCTACACGACGCAGATCAGCGAGGAGTTCTCCGATCTAACCGGTGACGTGGTCGACGTGACGTCAAAGTACACGGCGCTCAAAACCAGCACGGACCAGCTGAGTGAGAAGGTCAAGGTAACTACCGTATCCCCCATAATCATCTATGACCTCACGGAGCAATACCAGTTTTGAAGTTTGATATGTAGTAACATTCATTTATGTTTTCCTGTTTATCGATACATATCAGTGAAAGTATCTTCACCAAAAATCCATATTTAGAAAAAAAAAACTGGCCAGGCATCTGACTTTTTTTTGCAAAACACGTCAATTCTCTGAAGGGACTCCATTAAACTGATGAAAAAGATTAAAGCAAATCCAAACGTCAGACAAATTGACTAATAGGATAGTCTGTAGACTGCATGTAACTGCTGCATAAAGTGTTAGGCAAGAGACTTGTGCATTAGTCTACAGACTGCCGGGATACAACTGTAGTCTGTGTAGTATTCTATATCACCACTTTTGTTTTTGTCCAAAAGAGAGAACCCCGGTGGTTCAGTGGAGTACAAACTACTGGTTAAAAATCAATTTGGTGATTGAAAATTAGTGCGTAAATGACAGCAGTTCGTCCAAGGCCTGGTACGCCTAATACAGATTTTACTGTATTTCTTACCCAGACTCTAGAGCGTAATGTTGGCACACTAATTACGGACAACACCAAGCTGAAGTCTGACGTGAGTACACTGGAGATGGATCAGAGCAGCACCGAGGGGGATGTGAACAAACTACAGGAGGATGTGAGGAGGATGGGGGAGGAGGTGACCGGGAACAAGGGCGACATCACCAAGACTAGAACAGGTGAGGGTGTCCAGACAGACAGACAAACAGACAGACACATTGGCAGACAGACAGACAGACAGACAAGCTTACCTGAGATCATTTTCCGGTAGCTCCAGACTGTACTGGATTCAGTGTAGACTAGAGACAGACTACATAACCAGGACCCAAAAGGAATCTTTAAAGATTTCTATTCCTTCCAGCCTTTTTCATGTCACCTGAAATATGTCACATTGACATATTACAGAGGCGTTGCATTTGAGTCACCAAGTTTTAAGATGTCCAGTTTTTTTAAAATTTGTGATATTATTTTATTTGTAATGATGTTCATGGCAAGGGCCGAGATATAAATCAATAATAGGTATTTACAAATCGTCGTGAAATTTCATTCTTGAAATGTAATTTTGATAAAGTCAGACAAATCGATGGAATAATGTCGAAAAGTTTCATTCTGAGAAATTGCACATTTCGCAGACCTTGCGTATTTCATCAATATATATGAAAAAAAGAAATATTCTCTTTCTCCTTTAGCAGGAATTTGCCGTTATATTAGTGTCATTTCTCATGATATGCTTCATTGATTCAAACCTGTGAAAAAAGATAAAAAATTTAGTGGCTGTCCAAAACAGGTTCAACTGTAACTTAAAACATGGAGCTTAACCGCACTAGCAAACGTGTTCGTTTAAGACGGTTTGGTTCTGCTTGACAGTGGTTGCTCCTCAGGCGTCTCTACCGCTGGACAATAACAAACACCACATACCAAACATTGCTCCTGTCAATCTTAGGTCTACTTGCGACATTAAAATCTTAAAGAAATTTGAGATCCAATGCAACATTCAATGATTATACGTTTCAAAATATAATTGAAATAATGTATCTGGCTAAAAATAGATTTTAGTGGTCAATTGTGTGTCCATATACGGTAATTTGTAAAGTTTGAGAATATAAATATTGGAGAACTTGTTGAATCTGACAAAATGTCACAGAATAAAAAATATTTGAACTTGTTTTATGGTCAGTTGTCACCTTGCCAAAAATGCCATATTCTCGAGTTCAAGCAAAAAAATGCAATGACGTTCAATTGATACAATATTGTGACCCGACAGAGAGGGCATCAACTAAAGGTGCCACAGATGTCATCATGACAATGTGCTGGTTGACTCCAGGAATAACTCACACGAAGATTTAGTGAGTTTGTGGAAAAGCAACAGAGTGAAGTGCAATTGTGCGAAATTGTCGGTGTAAGAAACACGTAATTGTGAGTTTACTTTTATCCCGTGTATTTACAGACATAGAACAGATCCAGGGTGAGATGTCCCGGCTCCGTCAGACACAGAGCTCCCTGTCCGACGACGTACAGCCGCTTAAAGACACGAGCCGCAAGCACGCCGAGGACATCAACACCGCCAAGGAGGAGGTGTCGCAGCTCAAAGGTGACACAATATTGCCAGTTATTTGTCTTCAGAAATAAACTAGATAGGATTGAATCATACTCTACAATTTACTAATGAAGTTAATTTTAGAGCGTTTTATTTAACAAAAGTGATGTTTTGTTGCAAAGATTTATAAATTATTGAAGAAAACGTGTATGGTTAATTTAGTCCTAGAAATACTACAAAAATCGTCACTTAATGCGTTCCTGGTATACACCCTGGTACCCCGCTTTGGGGCTTAAACTACGATTTATGTTGTTGGCAGATGTAACACGCTTGGGCCCAGAACCTAGTACCTCAAGTGCTAGACACTGGTACTCCTGTTTTAGGCTCAAATTGCGTGTTATGTTGTAGGCAGATGTAACACGCTGGAGATGCGGACACAACAGCTCAAGTCCTCTGAGGACAGGATGGAAGAGGACATAGACGGTCTGCAGAGCGATAATAGGGAGCTTCAGGAGAAACTAAGAGTTATTGAGAGAGACGTGGTGGACATAGAGTCGAACGTTGCAACAGTGGAGGGTATGGATTCTTATTTATTTGTGCTTAAGATCGTTTCATGAGGCCACTGGTACCATCTTTTTCCCTTGGCGGGGGACTCTGCTAAATGGGGCGAAATGCCAAAATAGATACTCACTGCCGTGCTGCCTCTTACTGACTCACAGTTATCGTTCATTTTATTAGTCTAATATCCATGAGCTCCAGAAAAGCACCAGGAACCAGCCAGGTGGGGTGGAAAAGGTCAGGGTGCAGGCTGTGAACTCTGTTCAAACTCTGATCACTCTTCTTCCAGCAATAGACTCTTTGGCCGCCAGGATAATACTCGTTTTCTCATTACTAAGTGACAGAATCTCTCCATAAATTCGTGGCATGAAACTCCATGGTAGCAAAACAACAAAAACGGATTACTTTCATTTATTTTGAAAGTAATGAGCTCTAATATGTTCAATTTACCCTAGGTAACACGATGATACTTGGAACACAAATGAGGAAGATTCTGGAGGACAACCCACAGCTCCAAGGGTCGATGTCCACCCTCCAGGATGGCACAGTGCAGCTCCGACAGGACGTCTCTAGGTTCAGAACAGAGGTTTGTGGTAAATACAGAAATATCTCTCCAAGTTATAACTAGCTTCTCCTGATTTGCCTACGATAACTTCAGTTTCATGGCTTGCACGTAGAAAGCTAATAGTTCGAGATATTTACATCAGCAGTTCAAGCTCACTGGTTTCCGTTTTAGGCTTAAACTGTGTGTCATTTTGTAGACAAGACAAAGACTCTTAAGATCCAGGAGTTAAAATACTTGATCTTGTATGATTCAGGTGTCTCAGCTAACGGAGGATCTGCAGACCATGAGGCAGGATCTGAGTCTCATCTCAACCAGGACGAACCAGCTCCAGAACAACGGTTCTGATCTCCGGGAGAACATCAGACTGGTGCAACAGAATATTGTTCCCATCAACGAGAAGATAGAGAACCTGCAGAATGATGCAGCAGAACTTAGAGGTTCTGTGGAGGATCTGGAGAGGGAGGACACTGAACTCAAGAACAATTATAACAGAATGCAGCGGGATACGGAGAGGATGAACAGGAACCTCACCAATCTGCTACAAACCAGTGAAACCATGAGCAGGTGCTGTGTTTTATGTATATAATTAATATTATAGGTTGAATAATCCAACACAGAATACGAGTATAAAAAGTGTAAGAACCTAGAGACTGAGGGTTAGCTATGGAGAGGGTAACAACTTAATATTCCCAGGCCTATTACGCCATGCACACAGTATACCTCTACTTTTGGACCAATAATTATAATAAAGTTGTACTTCTCTTTGATATTTATGGAGGATCTTACCTAGACTTTAACTATTAATATTATTTAGTGTCATCTGTTTCTTTCCTGAGCTGGTAATTTATTTTCCGCAGGGGTCTATTGGGAATCAACACCAATCTGGTGGACATGAGAGAGCAAGTTGTAGTTCAGAATGCCACCCTGAAGAACATGATAAGAGAAGTGAATTCTACACTGAAGGATTCACTACATAAAGTAGAACAAGATGTCAGAGATGTCAGAGATACAGTGACGAAGATGAACGATGATGTTAAGGGCAAACTCAATGCGTTGGAGATTAAGACGTCAGAACACACGGCAGAGATATCGTTTCTGAACCCGAAGATCGAGGACCAGAGGACGACGATGACGAGAGTTAGAAGCGATGTCGCTGGACTCCAGATGACGCTGGCGCAGATCCTGGACAGCAACCCTCAGCTGGAAACGAACATAGACTCCCTGGAGGAGAGGAACCAGCAGATCTACAGAGATCTACTGAACCTACAGTACAACATCTCACAGCTAAGCTCCAACTACACGACCATAAGACTTGACTTTGGGTTCATAGAAGACAGGGTAGTATCGCTAGCGGCTGACAAGACGGAACTAGAGTCCCAGATATCGCAGTTTGAGAGGGACTTGGTACCGATACAGACTGATGTCCAGCAGCTCAAAACCGACACTGTTGATGAAATAAATGAAAGAATAAGCGATTTAAACACGAGACACGTAACGCTTAAGACGAGAGTGGATGAACTGGATGAGGATTCGTCGGAACAGAGCACGACTCTGACAGAAATGCGAGGAGAGGTGTCCAGTCTCCAGAGCACACTGGATCAGATCTTGGAGAACAACCCTCAGCTGGAGACTGACATGGCTTCTCTCCAGAACAGGAACCAGGAGGTGTGGACCAAGCTTCTGGATCTACAGTTCAGCATAACTCAGGTGAGCCATAGTGCAACACTACTTCCAGTGGTTCGTACCAAGAGTTGATCTGCAATTGACATGGGTTTGGTTGCCGGACCGAGCAGTTAAGTTGGACTGTATTTCAGTAAATTATAACCTCACTAGTCGAGGGCGTAACATTGGTACTAGCCCTCTGCTAGGGGGCACTGCCCTTGTTTGGAAAGTAGAGTTTGCCTCTCATCTCATCCCCAGGAGGCTCACTCAGCAGATAACTTACCAGGAGATGGGAAGTTAACAGTTGCAAAAGACCTTTGATTGGGCTAGTGTTTTCTGTATGTGGTATATCAGATATAATTTACTTTAATGTAAAGGTGTCAGGAAGGTTGTCCACCAGTACACAGGATGCGACCAACAGGATCGTGGAGCTGGAACAGGCGGTGGGGCCGATCAGGAACGATCTGGTGGAACTCAGAAACGTTACCGTCCGCAGGATGAGGGATGATATTAATGCATTGCAGGTAATTTCCCTTCTTTCTATAAGTGATTTATATTCAGGGACTTTATGAATAGAAAGTAACTTTTACCAAGTGTTACTTAGGCAAATAATGAAATTCTTCATGATCGATCAACATTCCATTTGGAAAAGAAACGATTTGAAGCGATTTACCTGTTTTATGGGTGTTAGTCCAAAGTTGATGTGAAAACATATTCTACCGCGGACTGTAGTTGAAAGTATTTAGACCCATATCCAGACGTCTGCAATGTGTTTGCTACATCAAAGCGACAACATTATATAAATGCATTTACACTTTTGCAGGGGAACGCGTTAGATATGGGCAGTGATGTGGTGGATCTACAACTAGAGACGGCAGAGTACTCCAAGGATCTGACGGAGCTGAGGGGTGAGGTGTCCGGTCTACAGAGCACCCTTTCACAACTACTGGAGAACAACCCATCGTTTGAAACAAACATAGAGAGTTTACAGGTGCGATGACCTGTTTCCGATATTCGTGAAAACAGTAACAATGGTTATTAATAATGTTCTTGTAAGCTGCAAGTTAATGAGTAATTCAGTGAAGAAGATAATCCTCAACACCATTAGGGTCAGTAGGAATTCATTATTTCTTCAATAAAGAGGTAGTTATGCCAGATTTTAGTAAAATGCAGATCTTCACAGTACTGACTTTTTAGATTTATAAAGAAATAAGAATTTATTCAGATTGGAGACCACAAACCGCTTGCGAGAAAGCTCTTAGTTTAACTACCACTGCTGTTAGTTGAGACGTTGGGTTGTGTTTCACAGCCTCAGTACTCAAAATGAAAGAAATGTTAAAGGTTGAGTTGGCAAGACAGGTTTGAGTGTATCAGCTGTTCCCATCACATCAAAATTGGGTATGTTCTCTGCTGGGGAGTTTAAAATTTTAAAACACTCATAACAATACACATTATTCGAAATGGACATTATATCAAGATCAAGCTAACTTTAAATTTGACAGGAGAGAAACAATGAGATCTACACGAATCTCAACAACTTCCAGCGGAATATCACCCAGCTGACGGCTAGATACGACACGCTACGGCAGAACGTCGTGCTGATGTCGGGACAGGTGAACACGCTTCAGAACGGCACCACCACTATACGGTCTCGGGTAACGCACTTTCTAAGCATGCTAGCACGCTACAGAAGAACGCAACTGCTATATACTATATAGTCTTCAGAATGGCATCACCCCTATACCGTCTTAGGCAACCTTCTTTTTAAGCACGCTACAGAATGACACAACCAATGGTAACGTACTTTCCAAACACGCTGCAGAATGGCGCAACTCCTGCACGATCTTGGGCAATGATCCTACTCCTTCTGAACACACTACAAAACGTCACAAGCATTCTGTGGTACCGATGTATTGCCTTACTAGTCAGATTTCGGCTGTACAAGGCCACAAGAATAAAACAAGATCATTTTCACAGCAAAATATACGACACGTTATCTCAAATCTCAAATATAACTTATTTTATGACCAATAAATGATGTCAAGGTTACAATATAGGTCAAGGTCATTTGAAGGTCAACTTTCAATTCTTTGTTATTTTTTTTTCAAGTGTTAACCCCAACTTTAACTTCATCACGATTTGTAAAGCAGATGAGTGGCATTACGCTAAAAGGCATTCCTGTAAAATAAATTGATGAACGTTTGAATAACAAGATAAGTCAATGTGCACCTCTGTTGACAGGTGGCGAGGGTTGAGGATGACTTGGAGCCGATACGTAGCGATCTGCAGGAGTTGAAGACGAAAAACGTAGATGGGATAGCGCGGAACGGGAGTGCGTTACAGACGGCTGTGAGGAGCAACCAGGAGGGGATCAGAGAGCTAACCGAAGATGTGTCAAGGTACCGTGACAGCACGGCAGAGATCAGGGCTGAAATGTCGGCTTTAGAAACAACGCTATCCCAGATCCTAGAGAACAATCCGGATCTAGAAACCAACATGGAGGAACTCCAGAATCGCAACAATGAAATCTGGAGTGATTTGAATAAGTTTGGTACCAACATAACGCAACTGTTCAACATCTACAAAGCCATGGCCGTGAATGTAACGTCTTTACGAGGCAACGTCTCTACGTTACGTCTGGACACAGAGGTCATTCAGAACCAAGTGTTTGATGTAGGAGCTGCTATTGGACCAATGCAGACGGACATTGATGATCTCAAGACGACAACTACTGATCTGAACAATGCGGTGGCAAGTCACCAAGAGTTCACGGAAATCACAGAAAACAATTTTAACCGCATCCGGGGCAGACTGGATCACATGGAGGCGAATGTTACAGGCATCAAGAGGAATGTTACTGGAATTACCCGCAATATCAGAACAATGCAGGCGGATATAGCTGAACTGTACAATCTGAACAGAACTTTAACAGAATCCAGCGCAGCTCAATCAGCAGCGAGTCAGGCCGAGTTCTCACTGATGAAAACCACTGTGGACCGTCTGGAAAGAATCCTGGCTCAATACTCCATGGTGTATGACGAGGAATTCGAAGAGGTTTGATTAACTTATATTTACGTTCACATTTGGCGAAATCAATACTTAGTCGGAAACGTAGTAAAATACGTGATAATGGCCGTTGACAAAGTCTTTCAACTATTTCCACTATTCAGTGTAAGTGTCAGTTAGCTAATGTTTCTTCACAGATCTGTAGTGTGAGTAAACATAAACAAAAAAAATACCAAAAGATAACTCTGGTTTACATTAAAAGGTCAATGAAAATGTTTTGCACAGCTGGAATGAGCAATGAAATTAAAGTTTTGCGTTATGTTAATTATAGACGCAGTACGAAAATGTCGTCACAGCAGAAAATGATCAGATTGTAAAGCGCATTTGAAAAAGTATAACATTCCAGGTAATTCTATGTAAATCAATAACATCTTTAAGCTTCGTCTACTTGTACGTGTATACAGGTGAAGAATAAGCACACGGACCGGCAGCTTGAGATCGCTGCGTTAACCACAACCACTGATGACATTAAGGAGAACATAGAGAACATTGAGAGTGAGCTCGCCACAGCCAAGACGGACGTATTGTCGCTACAGGGCAGCGAGTCTCAGTTCAACTCCCGACTCGGATCCATGGTTCAGCAGAGCGATGAGGTCCAGATCGGGATGGAGCGGTTCCAGAGGGACATGACAGTACTGTCGTGTAAGTTAAAAATGTTCTTCATCAAATACTGAATGTTTTAAAGAAGTGTAATTTTAGTTGTGTTCTAGATGTTAGAAGCATAGCATCATCTAACGGAAACTAATGGTGTTTACTGTAAAATCGGTTACGATATGAGGCAAACATTAAATAAGAACCCGAACCAGCACATCTTACAGACTCTTCTCACTTTCAGATTCATGCTTTCTCACCTCTTTAACTTTTATTATTTTCAATCCCCAATGTATCCCATGTCACCTGTATGATGTTCTCTTTCCATTCACCCCATATACCTTGATAACATTTGTCTCACAGTATGAACCACTCTGTTAATTCCCTGGCTGACATGTAGGCATATAAGTATTGACTGTGTAAGTGAAACATGCCAGCCAAAGTGCCGAAAAAAGTTTGGGTCAGTGATCCTTGTTTAGAAAGCTGTCAGTTTCTTGTACTGAAGTATTGGTGCTAAAATAAGGTGCAGATTCAAAACATGCTCAATTGAGATCTGACAAACTAATTTTTAATTTGCCGTGTACTTGCACAGCTAACATGTCGATGATGACACGTAACATGACGAGCGTAACGGAACAGATTCGAGTCCTATACCAGGAGAATGATGAGCAGGAACAGAACATAGAGAACACAGACAACAAAGTTAATGTTCTAAACAACCAGTTCGTCAGCGCTCAGACTCAGACAAGCGGTGTAGTACGCAGCATAGAGAGGCTGAACGATACGCTCAATGACGTGCAGAACCAAGTCGACACCATTCTTGCCGATAATTTCTTGACGTCCAATGAAGTTGCCGAGTTGCAGCAAAATGTGACGGAATTCAATGAGGAACTCCAGGTTTGTTGTCATATAGTTGAAAAATTGTCAGATCTGTTTTCCTAGAGGACTTTGGACCCTGGACAGACTAGTCTATTCTATTACTGGAACAATGTTATTTTGGCAGTAAAACCTTATTCATCTTGGTTTTATTCAGTTGTTAAACTGCCATTGCAATATGAAGTTCACCTCGTTGCCAACTGCTAGTCCATTATGTCACTGTATTTTTTTCTGTGTAGGTTGCGCTACAAGCCCAACACACTGCAGCCGATGAATAACCTTGCTAATCCCTTAAATTGTAACTCTTGGTGTTATCTCGTTCAGAATTCTTTTTAACAGCTCTATATTATAACAGGTTCTTGACGCAGAAGTGGAGGAGTTGTTTCTCATCAATAAAACAGAGTTGATCCGACAGCTCAACGTTCCGATTGACGCTCTGATTGAGATCGTTGACGAGATCGTGATATCGTCAAATCGGAATTTTGAGGAGGTAAAGACGGAGATAGAACAGCTGGAGCTGAATATGACACGCAAGTACGACCACGTGTTGAGTCGGATCACGGAGGGAGCGGTAGGGCCGGGTACCAGTGGCTCCCTCCCGATCAGTGCCCCACCGGGCGGGAATCCCCCGGGGCCGCCCTCACCCCCGGGCATCATGCCGCGAGCTGCCGGGGACTCAGGGCCCTCAGCCCCGGCAGTGCTGCCGCTCTCAGACTGGGACACCCGAGGGGAGGTGCAGCGACTGTGGCACGAGATGGACGTGGTGATGCAGAACCTGACTCAGAAGGCGGACACACGGCAGGTGGAGATGATAACACAAGTCGTGAACGGGATGAGGTCAAATATCACGGGTATTCAGAGGACAGTTGCCAGGATGGAAGTGTCACTGGGTGAGCTCACAATCATCTACAAAATACTCAATGTTAAAAAACAACGACAACAGCAACAAAAACATATTTTAAGTGATAAGATTGTTCATTAACTTGTCTTAATTCAATTTTATGTAAGTTAAGTTGAAAAGTGAGCAATTCAAATGATTGCAATTTTCCTGGGCTTAAGGGAACAAACTTTCAGCAAAACGTCAATAAAATTAAGGAACAACGAGAAAAACTGAAGATGCAATGCTGATTGTCAAACTTTTCCTTAGATTTAAACTGGAAATTTAGTTTGTCCATATCGTTTCGTAAACCAAATACATCCCATAACAAAATAACACTGATGTAAAACCAAAGACATGAATTGCCTTAAAAGTATTTGAATTTTCCTACCTCACCAGTTTGTAATCTTGTTTTGAACTGCTCAGGAATATTTTGTTCTGTTAATTATTCTAATTTATTTATATTTTACATGTTTATTGTTAATTTTACATGCTACTTATTTGTTATGAATGTATCCACCCTTTGATAATAATGATTGATATACGTATGTCCGATACTAATTAATAATTGTTTATTTGTTTATTAATATTATTCAGCGAATAACGGAGAAAAGTAGCGGTAGAAAAAACGGCAAAAACAACCAACCATTTCGTATTTGGGATTCCTCGTTTTAATGTCCCCTGTCG
>JBCAUI010530018.1:0-11374 GCA_038406195.1 Haplosyllis anthogorgicola | reverse complement strand
ATATGTAATAATATGATACTACTACTTATAGTAATTCATAAAGTGGCATAGTAGGTGTATACTGTAGATGTAATAAAAGTATAAAACCAATATATATCAATATATCTTCGTTATAAGTAACTGGTAACCGGTATTGAGCACATTTCGGTTCCAGCTCTAATGCTTAACCATTCTCGGTGCAATTCCTGATACAAGGGCAATACCATTTTTGGTCTGTATCATAATTGCAATTGTAGAACAATGGGTAGACATGCTTTATGTTAATTAAACTGTCTCAAGAAGTTATCAAATTAGGTGAATTTTGGTAAATTTGGTGAGTTAGTTAAGGGAATTTCAATTTAGAAAAACCTTCAATGTCTTGGCTTCTTTCATGCAAGAATGCATGAACTTTAGAATAATGCGCCGATCACAGTGAGGCTGAAAAAACTTCCATGGATATCAAGTAATAACTCAAAATTTAGTACATTACAGAAATAATCAAATTTTTCGATATTTCCTCACTAGTGTGTGGTGGTACACCGTCTGTAAATTAAAAACTTCGGTCGAACCGTCGATTTCCCCTCGATCAACGATCTAGTGGATCCCCGCTTTATCGTCGAAGGGCCTGATCGAAATATTGTATTTCGTTACAAATATTTTTAAAGTTTCTGTACCTTTCCCTGACTGGAAAACCTTAAAATTCTAGCTTTTTCAGAGCCGACCTGGCGGATCGGGGGCCCTTTAATTAGTAGGCAGCCAACTAGAGATTGTTCTACATCTCGTACAAAAGGTTTGAGTGATTTTTGTGGCTGCGGTATATGCTTTTTAAGATAAAAGGGACAAAACATTCCATTTACATGCGTATCAGTTTTTTTGAAGATTGCCTTGACCTCAGCTGGAAGGGCATGCAGGGGTTACATAGCTATAGACTTGTTTACAAAACATTTGGTCGAAAAGGATGTGACAATAGAAAACGATGCTCAGCCTAATTTTGTTGGTGGTAATCGTCGCAGCACTTTTTATGGTAACTAATACACTAATTGTCGGATGTACTGTATGATCTGTCTCTAACCACACGCTAAAATGTATACAAAAACTACTGCTGGTGACAGGTGAGCAGTGTTAAAAGCTGCACCTTAAAAAGCGAGATAGCCATTGTGCTATAGGTCTGTTGAATGACGTCAAAAAAACCCCATTACGTTCTACTCTGACGGGACAAGAAGACTGGGGATGATTGTGGTCATTTTTAATGCCAAGGATCACTGGGTCTCATCCAATGTATCAATGGACAAAGAACAAAAATTTCCTTCTGCGAACAATTAGTTACATTTTTAACTTTTCTTTTCTTCTTTATAAAATATTTATTATTTATATTTACATGTAATTAAACAGTGAAATAATATCACGTGCTTGAGTCTGCCGTTTAAAACAACAGAAAAAACGTTAAATAATAGTAATTGTCGCTACAGTAAATAGTCATTTCATAAACGTTTTGTACAAGGAATCGTCAGTTTTGCTAAATAGTAATATTTGGAGGGATTAGCCTACTGCTAAACGACTAAGGTAATTTTTTTCACTTCACACGCATAGTTAATAATTCATGTATTGCACTGAGATTGTAGATCACCCACAAAAGTTTAAAAGTAGCGTAAAGTTTCAATATTTAGCCAGTATTGTAACAACTTTAAAAACGTGTCATTTTCTTTCCATACATTGAGTTAAAAATGCACGTTTTCACGACAGAAACGTGTTGCTTTACTAAATAATAATTTCTTTCTCGTTTCATGTTGTGTGTAATGTTACGAGATGTAACGTAAATACGAAAAATGAATTTTAAAATTTCAGTAGACAAATTTACATTGAAACGCCCCGTACAAAACATCAATGTAACCACTATAATATTCTATTACACTGCATAATATAAAAGAAATTAATTGCCTGAAAAGACAAGTTTTCTAGCGAACCACATTGTTTTTTATACAAATTTAATTATTTTTTTTTAGTCTTGAGTTACTTAAACCGGTCTTTCTACATGCACAATGTAACAGACCCACAAGTACAAAAAAATAACATTTGCGCACAACTTGGCCATCATAACGAAACGAGGGGGAAAAATCTAGGTCATAACGTTAATAAAGTAGGTCAACATTACTGAAAAAGTAGGTCAACATTACACGTAGGTTTAATCATTACATGTAATCTCAACAAATATATCTATCACAAGTCTTTATACAAAATATCCCTGCGCACCACCCCAATACTGTACATATACACAGTTCACGCGAAAACCCCATGTGCAAACACATGCACACATGCATACACATTTTACACATACGCATGTTGTACAAGCTACATGTACTCTTCACTCAACAAATAAATGTCGTGCACACCTTAAATATAGTTCATGGACTTATTTAGGCACAGTGTACACGTACATGGTACACATACACATACAATGCACGCGGGAAGCACACACATCATAAAATACATACACTGCTACAATACATACTTAAATCTTTATATGTGGTGTTTTACGTGCCATTAACTAGCAAACCTGTTTTCCGTGATACTTGTATTTTTTTCCGCGTGGTCACAATTTGTACATTTTTAAGACAGCAGGGTATGTATGTATAAGGTTCACACAATTTTGGATTTCTATGAAAAATTACGCCTTAAACCTTTTCGTGTGATCAGCTTGCAACCAACCAACTACAAGCCCGTCACAAAACCATGTAAGCGGTAAAGCTTTACTTTAAATCATTAATGTCATCACAGTTGTATGTTTCTATTTACAAATGTGCCAAACATACTTTGATACAGTTTCAAACTTTAAATTGGTACACATAAATTATTTACCAACATGCTTTCACAAACTATTTCAAATTACCGTACATGTATGTGTTTCACATGTAGCACTTGAAAATTTTGCACACATCCTTAAAGATAATTTTGTGCAAATAGTTTGTAACTAACATACATCCATTAAACTTCCATGTATGCGTTACAGTTTCAATTGTTATGGTTCAATTTTACATGTCTGGAAAAAAGTTTGGAGAAAAAATGTCATACCGAGTTGTTTGGTAATTCTAAGTGGTGTCTACAAAATACATGTCAAAATATCAACCAACACAAACAGTAATCTTATCCAGTTAACAAACTCCGTGCATGTGCATTAATAGGCGCCCTGCTACCAAGCGGGTCTGGCGCAGGTGCATCTGTTATGTAGGGCTGATGCGCTCAAAACGTTTCATCTTTCAAATGAGATGATACGACTAACAAATTCTTTTCCCTTAAAAATGTCAGGCAACATGATTAGCTATTTCAACCATCGCTTTGTCTCACGCTTACTTTACACGTATATTTGTGCTATGAAAGGTACAAATAATTAACAAGTTATGCGTATATGCGGATAGCAGTATGTCACATGTGCCATTCTACTGAAAAATACTCCTTTTTCCTGTCCCAACGGTCTTGATTAACCAAAGCATGTTTCAGAAGATAACAGATGTTTTTGATGCTATACAGGTTTACGGCAATGCGTAGTTTCTTTCTTCTTGGTTTGGTGGCATTCATCTTCTAAAACAAAGCCGAAGTTTCATCATGGCGCTTCCTCTGAAGTGAGCAGCATAGTTCAGAAAACCTCATCTACTGGATTTTGTTTCTTTAGTCACATTCCTAATCATTATTTTTGTGCCCAGAGTTGCCATTGCCATGGAATATAAATTTCAATTTTTTTTAGATAGAACCATGAAGCCGAAACATTTTCACTTCTTTCCAAGCATCTAATTCAACAAGTTTCATCAATTGCAAATTGCATGAATTTTTCAAGTCGTATAATTTAAGCCTCCGCCCCCCCCCCACTCAGAATTATCACAATCCTGTGACAACAAAAATCAGCATTTTTAAGCAACCAGCAACGGGTTAAAACTATAAAGGCAACTCAAATCATATGCACTGGATGAGCACACATACTTTTCCTTTCTCCACGAACTGGACACACATAATTTTACATCACACACAGTTGCAAATCTAAACACGGTATTTACATGTAACCAAATGCAGAATAAGCAAGTGATGTACCAAGCACCGCATGTGTTTATGCGAAAAGATGCGAGGAAATCTCTAAAAGGATCCACAACTGTTGACAAAACAGTGAGTGGTGTATCATCAAGTGCGCCCAATTCCATCCCATGTGATTCATAACCGAAGGTGAGACAACCACGCGTCCTGGGTTGCAATCCTGGTGTGCCATCACTAAATATTTTTACATAGAAGTGAAGCAGTCTTTAAAACTTGAGTTTTGGTCTCTTAACAGTAAATAATTTATTTTATAATCAATATATCACTTATCACAAGTAGAAGTTGTAGTCGTTTAGTACAAGTTGATTATCTGTTTAAATTCCAGCAACATTCACTTCGCAATCATTAACAACCGATGAGTTGAGCTTTTTTCTGTGCAATAAATTAAAATCCTCTCAATTTTTGTGTGTGAGCCATGGAAAGCTTCATTGTATGGAAAATAACATCAAGGTGATGGAGGCAATAGGTTGTGTCCACACTGGATGGGCTGCCACCCCCACACAATATTTAAATACGCGTGATGTCCATGTACACAGTTAAACAGCAGTTAAACATTCATTGGTTATAAATTCGTTTCCTAGGCAACATAGGTGTAGATTTTCCTGAAACAGAAAAAATTAAATCGTTAATTGTAACACTAAGACGCATCTTAGACATAACGTCGCTCATACAACTTGGATCTCATTTTGTCCATTAAATGTACATTCATTTTACATGTTTGAGTACTCTGCCCTGATCGTTATACGACATAACATGCAATACATACCTATCTTCTGGGGTTCTTGCTAAATATTCACGTTCTATAAGGCCTTCAATTCGCTTCTTTATAATGACTGGACTAGGTAAGAAACGTGCCTTCAATTGCTCTGTGACCTGTTGGGAGACATTAGTAATCGTTTTAACATCATTCCCACTCAGGTAACTCTGCATAATTTTTTAAAACCTGTCAATAATTAACTTTAAGCAAATTAAAAAAAGTCTTCAGTTTGCAACAAAGAGTGCACATGATTGTTACACTAGTGGCTCTTCTTTTTTTGGCAACCGTCGCAGTCCCATCTCTGGGACCAGTACTGTTTTCCTGGGGTCGAAACTGGGATTTTTCACCTATCTCGTTTACAATAAAAATGTAAGCTTGCAGAAGAAACGTCCAGTACATATGAAAAGACAACGTACCTCTGCTACTAATACATTATGTTGCATACGTTTTCGTGCTTTCATAATTCGTACGATTGCCGCTTCGATCTCGTGTTTGCGATCTTCATCAACCTTGTTTCGTGTTTCTTTTCTCTCTGGTTCCGACTCTCCCTTTGCGGCAACTAAAACATACAGGTGTTCACACCAATGAAACTGAATGAATTGTTTGAACAATATAAGGTATTGCTGTACACAAGAGACTCTTTTGAGGACTTTTGTGTGCATGAATTTAAAATTTGAACGGTTCCTGAAGAAGACACAAATAGTCGAAACCGGTAGAATCTGTGAAAGCCTTAATAAATCAAATATAAATTTTCAAACAACCAGTGTTTGGTGCCTTTACAACGAAATGAATTTAAAATGTTTGGGAGTTACAATTATCAGCACTAAATGAATGTAACTTTTAGCTTTCTACAGTGTGGAACTGGAGGATGATTTTGCAAATACCTGTCTGAATTTTAACCCTGAACAACTTGGAAGTGAACTGATCGTTTACTACGAACACGTGATCCGGTTCTAAAATAAAATTACAACAAAATATTACACAGTGTTGATTTCATACTAAAAATGGGCACTTGTCTTCTTTCCAGGACTATGTTGTGAATATAATACTCTTGCAGTTTTATTTCTAAATATTTTATTAAACCCGGATTGAATTGGAAGGAGTCAGAAAGACACTGAGACCAATGAGTGTTGCAACTCATACACATTAACTTTCTTCTAAACACATTATCAAAGGTAACATAAAAGTAACCACCCTTTCACGCAGCATTCTAATATCAGCAAAGGGGACTTGGTATGCTACCTCATCCGTTATCCTATTGGTCATTACTTGCAGTGTATACAATACCTATTTCTCTGGACTTTGGTTCTTTGGACAGTATGCGCTGTGCCATCTTGCCCAGAGCGAGAGGTTGCAAGTTACGTAATAAATCCTTCTCCGGGATGTCTGTTTCATTCTTCAGCTCCTGATTGGTTAATTATTACACCTCATTAATATTCATAAATTGTTACTTACGTACATCTTCCCATGTTGCACCTTGATGGAAAGAGCAAGTGGACTGTGTTTGATAATGGTAGGTTGTGTGACGAAAACCGGTCTTCTGAGGAAGACTGCCATAACACACACCAGATGCACAGTCCACTCGCTGCCATAGAATGTTCCGAGTTTTCCAGTCAAATAGACCCAACAAATTATACAGTACCAAGGCATTGGTATTCTGTCTTTTCCTGATGTGCTAATGGTTCAAACTCCGAGAGCCACACTCCCAACATATGTGCCTCAGGATTAAATGGATGCACCCAAGTTTCACAAAATAGTACAAGAATTTAGAATAGGGCTGCACAAACATTGTTACAAAAGAATAATTTGTTGGGCCTACAAAACATGGACATGTGTTCTGAGCATGCGTATAACATAGTTTAGTACCAATATCCTTGGTTTTAGGCTCTTTAGATAAAATTCGTTGAGTCATCTTGCCAAGTGCGAGGGACTGTATCGCACGCATTAAGTCTTTCTCGGGAATATCCGTCTCACTTCGGATTTCCTGCGTGAAAACCAATCTATTGTTTGAAACCCATCACAGTGTGTGGGGTTCTTATTACATGCATTTTGGTGCAAAATAAAATTCACAGCCCGTTTACTCGTATCCGTGCAGAAAACCGTATCAAAAGATGAATCAAGAATAACATTTACAGCATGCTCAAAACACATAAATGTGCGCAGACGAGTGTTCCAAAACCATTTGTAGGAATTAAAATCAAAATTTCTGACTGGTAACTCATCACAAGTTGAGTCAGATGAATCTGTACAAAACTTTTGATTTACATTGTGCAACACATAGGAAAATTAGGCAAGAGGCAGAAATTAGGAATATTAAATCACTTATCGACTAAAAACCATTTAAAAGCTTTACATGGTAATACACTTTGTAAATATATTTAATTAGTTCAATAGTATCCTTTTCTGTATTTTCTAATGTGTTAAAAGTTTCATAATTTTAAGTGAAAACTTTTCCAGTTACGATTTATGTAATCACAGTTATTTTGATGAACATTAATTACGTGATGTTTGACATACCTCGTAAGTAAGTCGTTCTCTGGTATTAAACAACATAAGTATCACCATCTGGTACGTGGATACGGATATAATGTGTTTACGTGGCCCGCCTTTTGGTACTGCGCCAGCACTAGCACCAACCTATTAAAACATGAGTATGTGTTAAATAGAAATACATACGAACAGATAAGTGGGGGTAAATACTTGTGCTTATTGGTTGCTGGGTCCTGTATTAGCTTAAATGTACACACATTAAATACATAAAACTCTACAATAGTTACATTTGAAAAATTAGCATGAATCATGGTAAACGGGAGTGTCTGCGTCATGTTAATCCCTTGACACTACTTACTTCACTTCCTTCTTCTCGTTTGACACCGTAGAATGTTGCGTTAAGATCCGCCGAACCTAAGTGCGGCGTCAGTGTTAACTGTCGCCCACTGTGTTTTCCTAGGTAAAACCTGTCAAAACAAAATACCAGTGATTGAATCTCGGCCAATGGATTCTGTTTATACTTAATGCAAATACTTTATGTCTCAATTTTACATGACTCGATTTTTGTAAACGAAACCATTCAGATCAAACGAAGCACGGAAACATCGGGACTGTGACTGAGCTCATTGGCAGCTCACTGAACAACAAAAGGCAAGTGCTTTTACCTTCTAAATGCCTCGAAGGCCATGCGAGGTGCATGAGGGATGTTACACTTTGGCGTAGCAGATTGCGTCGGCCAGAAACCTGTCGTCAGCACACGGACAAACAGGTCCACGTTGTATAGATTGGTCTACAATGCAGTTAATAAAATTGTTTATTATAACGTAATCAAATATTTCGGAAAAATCCTCCAAATATTGTATATTTAAGCCAGTAATATTATATGCATGGTATAAAGAAACTTGAATTCCTAACCACTTACATTAATACCCACTGCAGGCCCATGTTACTGATGACTACATCAGTGTTTGGAGCCTTACTTAACCAAGGTTATATCATACTTACCCCGGTGTGGCTTATATGTGTTTTAAACTCTTCCATGGTTGTATTTGACACGGTCATGTCTTTGAACATTCCTTCTAACTTGGACGTGAACTGGCAGCCACATTCTGTCTGTAATACACAATTCACATAACACACTATTACAGCAAGTAACAAAAGTTTGATGATACCACATTTCTGCCCACCATTAAGTTCACTTTAAATAATTTTTGTTCATAACACTGCATACTTCATACTGAACAAACCCACAAGATTTGCAGTCAAAAGTAAGCACCAAGATAATACCTTGAGCTTCGAGATCATGTTTTTCTCTGAGTCGTCTGATACGCTTTTGTTTAATAGGAGCCGTTTGGCGAGGTGTTGTTTGTAATATCGTTCGAACACGTCCTTCTCTTGGAGGAATCGGAAGAGCACCATCGATTTGTCTAAAACGTTCTCTATCTCCTGCTCCGACATCTAGACAAATATCAGGAAACCAATAAGAAATGTACGCTTGTATTGGTGATATATATAATCTCAAAACATGTGATTGAAAAGGGTAGCCGACCGGAAAGTCATCCAAACTTGGCACAAACAAGGAACGTTCAGTTCTACATCTTTTCAGATGAAATAAAAAATACTTACCCCTTTCACTCCTTTCTTGAGTTTATCATCTATAAACAATGATAGATATTCGGGAGATTTCTGGTTCAAGTTGATGAAGTATTCGAAGTCTGAGGAAATCATCTGTTTAAACAGTTTGTCGTCGCTGAACGATTCATGTAGAAAATGGTCGAACCGATCCTTCAAGTCTAGTAAACTCTGAAACGGGATAATAAATTGTTACTACCTGTGTACAATATTACAGCACAAATTTTTTCTTATACATTTTACTGTCTAGTTTTCAACAAGCACTGCTATTTACTTTAACAGTTTTACTGTACCTAACGTTATGTTTCATGAACATCATGTTTGACAAATTAAATTCACTGTTTGGAATCATTCGTGTACATGTATTTCACATCTAATCTCCAGAAACGTATTCTTTTCTTTTGTCAAAATAGATAACGGACCACGTTTGTGAAGTATATCATATGAATGGTTTGACTTGTTTAGTACGAGTAAAGCACCTTGTACTGGCGGTTGATGGCTTGCTGGTCAACCTCCCAAGATGTACCTTGATCCCCACCTTCTCGCTGCTAACAGTGGACAAGGGAAGCAAGAAAAGTATGACGACAGAGGGGTGAACATAGAAAAGATGGAGAAAGACAGAAAGAGTGTACCAGGTAACCAAACACCAAAGACAAGGAATATAAGTTTGTACGAAAATTACGAAAAGCAAGCAAAACTATGAGTGTAAATACATTCGAGAACAAGAAAGAAAGCACATAAAAAGTTACAAAGGGATATCAAAGCAGAAACATAACCTTTACTCTCTGTGATTCAGGTTTGCAGTGTAGCTTGTGCTACAGTCCCAATACATTTTCAGAAGGGTCACTCAAATTAAAACTCAAAATAAATACATGCACTTTGCACGTATTTCCCACATGTTACAGTAACTCCTATTGCGAGACCACTCCTATTTTACAGCAATTTTATTCAAAAATATTCCATTTTAAGGTCACTCCTAATTTAATGTCAATTCACATAAATGAAACATTTGTGAACGCTCAATAGAAGTTCTACTGTGTTTGAAATGGTCCAACTGGTTGTATTGCCAAGGCACAAACTGAATCTCCAAGTGTTACGGTATTTTAAACATCTTGAAATACACATCAAGACATCAGCTAGAACAAAAAGGGACTGCAAATACACGTACCTGTACAAAAGTAATAGCGTTTTTGGCCCCTTCACTGCCTTCCTCTATGACGAGTGCCTTGCCTTGCTCCCTGAGATATGTGCTGATACATTCACACATGGTCTTGAGTCCATTATCAACACGTATAAACAGTTTGTACATACAACCCAGGTCTTCGGTCTTATTGTTCTTTAACATATGTACTACTCCTGAGTTCTCCATCTAAAATATAGATATTCAATGTAAATCGAGTTTAATGCTGTAACAGTTGTACTGAATAAATTACTACGAGCAATCTCACAGTTAAGAGCCGAGAGATCACCATCACTTTTTATATTTACTGGGCAATAAATAGTAAGTGAAGGACAATAAACAATGATTTTGTGCATTCTCCAAAGGTTGCAGAATAGCCAGGATTTTAAAAAGTTATTTCAAATTTACCTCTACTATGGTCTTCATGTGTTTGCTAACGAGTTCTTCCTCCAGTACGCGTATAATTGGACCTTCCGTGCTCTTGTCCAGGTAATGTGTAGCACGCTCTCCCTCTTCATGGATTCGCGCTTCTACTTTCTTTATGTAAACAGACGCACTGTTTTCTGCCAAAAACTTCTGACTTTCCATCTGGTTAATGAAAGTAATATGTTTTGCTAGAATATCCACTGACATGTACGTAAAGTACACACTTATCAATGCATTTAAGAATGCTCCTGGCCGGTTGAATAAATATGAATTATCAGTACAAGAAACACCGATTCCACCATATATTAACACAAAGACAAACCTTGTAGAAGTCTGCTGATTGTTCAAGGAATGGTTTCTCAAAGTCTTCCTCGTAAACTGCTCGTGAGTCGATACCCAGGATCATTAACATCTGGCACGCATTCTTTACTGAACCTCTGTTGAGTATTAAACACAATACTGAGTAATTTGGTCGTAAAGCAGTGACAATGATAACCACAAACCATGCAATACTACCTTTACAGTATGGACGAGCTTTTTAATAGAATAAGTAAAATTTTTGTGGCAAGGTAAATATCATTTCATCAGCATTCTTGCTCCATTTACCAAGCCTTACGAATGTGGATCACATGTAGTTTAGTATAATGTATGGATACACAAATTTGCTTCATGTATTCAGGATAATTCTTTAGACTTAATGTATCTTTGTGTCGAGGTTTGCTCTTCTCACGGTGGGGTAAGAGGTTTTCGCAATGAGAGAAACAAAGGATTACTTCTTTGCAACGTTTATTCCACTAGTTTCACTGTGGACAAAAAACTGAGTAGTTCAG
>JBCAUI010530007.1:0-11375 GCA_038406195.1 Haplosyllis anthogorgicola | reverse complement strand
TATACTTCTCTGTTGATCACTGTATGTTTCCTGTTCCATTGCTTTGATATCCTCAGGTGATACATATGACACATCTTTAATGTACTGTAACAGTTTATCCTTTGACATAGTTATAAAATAGTCCCAGTTATCCTTCTGCCATTGTAATGTAGTTAGAGGTTTACCATCTATTGTCCTACATGCAATATTTGCAAATTGACCATTGAAGCATTCAGCAAGTATTGTTATTCCTTCCCTTTTACATCTGTCTCTAACAATTTCCACCATATTTCTCATTACATTCATGTCTAATTATTTACCTTTTAAGGCATAAGCAATAGGATTGTTTGCTGGCATGTCCTTGTTTTATTCTCTATCACTATCAGATAAAACAAATGCCAATATATCTGCAGCTCTTTTCCTTTGAATTTTGTGTGCCTCATTTAATACTGGTTCAGCTACAGAAATTAATTGTCTACAGCTTTCCTGAATTGACTCAATATCAACATGGTGATTTCTACAAGAGTAAACAGCTCTGCAAGGACCCATCACCTCTATTCCATCAAAATCAGACACATTAAAAGATCTCATTGATGCTACTTCAGCTACAAAATTGCTATAAGTTTTAAGGACATCTTTAAAACCCATAATTTGATGATTTACTCTATCTGGTCTCAGTGGTCTAGGAACATCAAATCTTTCCCGAATAATATTCCATAGTTGTTGCCAGACTTGTGAACAAATTTTAATGTTATTAGAACTGTTGTCTTTGGTGAAAAGACCACATACCATGCTTCATCAGATTGTTTGGCTTTCATTTCACATAATAGTTGACAAGCATGATAAACTGGTATCTCATATCTAACTGGAGATTGGAAATTCTTTTGTACCACACACTTCACTTCAACAACTCTCTTTTGATGATCACATGAAACTGGACGAGAGCACAATCAGTAATGAAATCCCTTTTGACATTGTACAATTCCATCAGTAGAAACTTCCAATAAATTTCTAACTACTGTTCCATGAATAAAAGAACATCCATCTTCCACTAATTGCATACAAGGCAGCAAAAGTGCTGGCATTAATGCAGTTGCTACAGTTCCTAATGCATTGATCTGAAATAACAAATTTAATGAAAGTTTTATAAGTAATTAAATACTTTTTTATTGCTAAGTAATAGACAGGGGAAAAAAATAATGATTTATACCTCATTACATGTTCCATAGTTGAACATCTCTTGAAGTTCATCAGAAACTGGTGGGGGATCTTGACCAAGAACAAATTCATCAAAATGTTCCTTAGCCTCACAAGGCAATCCCAAACCTACAGCTTTGTAACAAGTACTTCCCATTAATCTGGCCTTCTTCCTGAATTCAAACCACTTACTACTCCTTTGCTTGACAATTTCAGGATTGTCATTCAAATCAACAAAAGGAGAAATCATCTCAGGTGGAAATAATAGGTCATAATTTATCTGTACCATCATGTTCACTCTATCCACATCTTGATACAAATCCATTGTATCATTAACCATTGCCAAAGACTGAGTAACATCTCTATTACAGTTAATTGCTCTATTTATCCAATTAACACAACTGTAGATTTGTGTTTTACAGAAACTTATTACATATTCCGGGTTGTAATTTGGTTTATGTTCAGGATCAGTCAATTTTTTAAGTAACCTTCTGTGTCCAATTTCAACATTAAAAATCTCTTGTATTCTCTTTGAAATAGTTGTCAATAACACTTTACACTTTTGAGCTAATTCTGGCAACTGTAATTCATCACAAAGTTCTCCAAGTCTTTGGATGTTTCTCCTTTGTTCACTGATTCTTTCAACCATTTCTTGTAAGGATCATGGGCCCTCAAATCCCCACATATCTTCATCTCCCATATCTTTCTTAAAACCCCTACCTACTTTCTTCAAGTCATAAGCTAGTATGTACTCTTTACTTTTGTTTATCAATTCTAAGCCTTCATTAATAATTCCAGGTTTGATAAAACATTTTATGCCACAATCTTTGCCAAACAGAGTTTTGACATCAGGAACAGCAAAATTCACAGAAGCTTCAGCAGGATCATAATATCCTCTTTTTGTAAAGTGAGATTTAACTTGACCCCTATTTTTAGATCCAGATAGGAGTAGCATTTGTTTACCATGCTAAGTCCAATATCCTACCCAAAAGAACTTGTGCAAGTTTTGCTCTTTCTAAACTCAAGAAGAATGGTAGATTGTCAGGTGGTAATTTACCATTGGCTAATACCTTTTGTTGAAAAATATAATCCTTCACGGCATCTACGGAATCCAGATTTATCAAAAGTGGTATTAAAATTTTGTTATCTTTCAATTTCTGTAATGCAGGTTGTAAATGCAGTGGCAATTGCACATTATTAGGCACATACAAACAGTCATCACAATTATCCGACATTTCTTCATTGTCAAATGAATTAGATTTCACATCATTCTGTTCACAATCACTTTGATTATTTTCTCCCTGTGAACACACTTTTTGTATTCTTTCATGCTCATCAATTTCTTGATCTTAATTTAGAAATCCATTAATTTGTTCACCATTCAAATCACTTATATCTAACAGTTGCACCTTCTCAGGCATGGAAGGAGTACTATCGGAATTTAGCAATTTCCTTTTACTTGGATGTTTCTGTTGACCTAGAACTTCCTCCCTTTTTTCTTTCTTGAATGCTTAACTTTCACTTCCTCCATCCTGAAGAAATTAATACAAATATAAACATTTAGGTATTACTGAATTTAGAACAAAATTCCACTTTCTCAATTATATTATTATGAATAATAACCATCTATACTTACATTATTCAGATGTAACTAGTTTTTATTGTACACATATAGGTTACAAAATGTAGTTCCTAAATGAATTTTTAATCCAAAATGGAGTCCACTATGTCTTTTGAAACTCTTTTATAAAAGTTCCAATTACAATAAAATCATGAATATTAATTATTATAATCATTTCCTATTCATATGTAAATTTATCAAAAGTTTTCATATTACAACTAATAATTATGATAAATCCTATTTTGAGTATTTTATCACTATTCCAAGAAAATTTATAAACATAAATAAAAAAACAAATAAATATCTAAAAATATTATATATTTATTACCATAATAGCTACATATGAAGTATAAACATGCAATACATAGATAGTAGTGGAACATTATTTCCAAATTTTCCCTTTGTTTACATAAATTTTTTTATGTTTTATTGTTATTTACAGGACATAACATACTTTACAATTTGTTTCAATTATGGGAAGTGTAATTTTTTTATATAATTACCATAATAGCTATGTACAGGATTTGAATTCCATATTTCATATGTAGAAATTACTTGAAAATTTTTTTACATAGCATTCGTGTTTAAGTCACATGGTATTAAAACTTTCGATTTGGTCCTATTTGCCATCCTGAGATTGATTGTATTTGCCGACCTTAAGTTGGTTATGTGAGACTATTTTTTGCTTATATAGGTTGCACTCTTTCCTAGTGTCTGGCAGACATAGTACAACACATGCACACTGCAGTCAAGAATCGTGTGGTATTTCCTAGTGTGTATCAGTAATAGTGCAAAACTGCAGTCATCAGATATCCTGGCCAACCCTGTAATTTACATAGACTACATGGTTCTTGTATTTTCAGGAGCAGTGTATCCATGACATTGCCTATGTTGGTAACGTGGCCTGGGCTCATATCTGTGCTATGAGAGCCTTAAGAGACAATCCTGATGTGTGTGGAGGAAAGGCTTACTTCATAACCGACGATACTCCACGACTGGACTTCTTCAACCACACTTCGCCGTTTTTACACGCACGAGGATACAGATTCGCCAATTTTCAAATTCCATTTCGGCTGGCTTACTTTGTCATAATGATCTTACAGATATTTCTTTTTCTACTAAAGCCTATTAAAGCTATTAACTTACCGGTTAATTTGAAAATATTAGATTACATAAACTATAATTACTCATTTAGAAGAACAAGAGCAACCAAAGATCTTGACTACCGTCCAATATTCACTCATGAAGAGTCTATGAAAAACTCTACA
Organism: Haplosyllis anthogorgicola; assembly: GCA_038406195.1. NCBI lineage: Eukaryota > Metazoa > Annelida > Polychaeta > Phyllodocida > Syllidae > Haplosyllis > Haplosyllis anthogorgicola. The sequence continues at coordinate 7,310 of JBCAUI010530007.1, read as the reverse complement.
GAATATTATAAGAACATGAAAGTTTAGAAAATTAGTGTTTCATTGTAGTTATTCTCAATTAGGCCTACGTTATTTTTATTTACCCAGGTATCATAGGAATTGTTTTAAGTTTCAATAGTAACAGATCTATCCACGTTGCAGCTAGCGCAAATATTATCGTCCTAAAATTAATTATATTTCATTCTCTGTACTTTGTCAGATCATTCCATGTAAATAAACCGCAATATCACATTGTTATTTCGTTATAATTCATCACACAGTAGATGTGTAGCCTTTACCCTTCGCTTGCTCACATTGCCAAACTCTTCTACGTGTCAATGTGACGGAAACAAATAAAGGCTACACACCTAGTGAATAATTATAATGTTAGAATTAAGAGATACCAGTATTAATTGTCAAACGTACATTTTGAAAATAGCTTTGAACTGTAATAAAATTCATTAATTTTCGTTACTTGACTCACTTCAATGTTTCGCTGATGCCTTTTGGAACAACAGGAATTGGGCCATAACTTTATTAAAGTGATCAGAAAGTTTCTAAAATTTAGATGAATGTGTCCTTTTCGATGGCTTGTATGTCACATACACCCCGAACTAGAACTACAATATAAAGCGGGTCAATATCTTCCTCACACATGTAAAGGGCTACTGAAATTTGCTACTATCACAGATTCTAAATGCATCAAACGTTATCCAAATTGTGATTTATTTCATGGATACACTTATCAAATGAGTCCCAGTTGTTATCTTGCACAATGCACTGTGCATGTACCTAGTCGACTTTATTGTATTACTTAATCTGTCATCAGGAAAAATGTAAATGTAGGGGGTTTTTTTCTTGAACCTCATTTTTCTTCCCTTTTTCTATAAAAAAAATAATGCAAAAATTGCAAACTAATGCTTTGGAACTGAACATTGGTATATTGAGTTTAATGTCATACCAATTTGAAGCGATAGCATGGAACTTAAACTTCTTGACATGTTTCCATTATACACATCTAGATAACGCTCGGTATTTCTTGCAATGCACGAGTTCAAATTATTTATGCTTTGGCTACTGAATTCTACGCGTTGCACTATCCGCTAAAATGTCATCAGAAGGAGATATCATTGTTATTACTGGCGGAAATGGTTTTGTTGGACAGCATATTATCAAATTACTTCATGAACACTGCCAAAAGGAAATAAAAGAAATACGAGTTTTTGACATTGAACTTTACCGTCAAAAGCTAGGTAAGCATGAACCATGTCTCATAATACAAACAAATCACGATATTTCAACCAGAAATACCGTATTTTTAAACTTTACAAGTCCAGCACAGCGAAATTTATTGTGTTCGACATTACAGTGTTGATGTAAGAAAATCGAAGAATGATTTTTGGACCAGGGTCCATTTCTAGGGTCACTAATTTGACTTCGTGGTTTTTAAAGCCATGGTGGCACGGATGAAATCGAATAAATTCATGGTCTGCCTGATAAGAACATCTGAAATTGCCGTCATTTCCCAGCCGGATACAAACTGTCCGTTGTTATCATTGCAGGACCTCCAATACGAATGAATTTCCTTATGAAAACCGTAATAATTTACACCAGCTGTCGCCTGTTGTAGTATTTCTGAAATAAAATAATAATTTAAAATAAAAATATGTACACATGTATCTGTATTTGAACTTGACACATCTGCCTTATCAGGCCAAATCTGTACCACTGAGCCATTCATTTCTTTGCTGGCAAAGATCTTAGCTTCCAGTGAGACAATCTTACACATTTCACACCTGATTGCACAAGGTAAATGAGTCCAGCAGATAGCATGCAAGGATTCCAAGCCAGAGGCCTGGGTTCACTTCCCACACCCCAACCTTAATTTTTTTGTTATTTTTTTGTTGTTATTAATTATCACTTTTAATACCAATATAAACTAATTGACTGAATTTTTTATTCAAACAATTAAGTATACCAGATGCATTTTGTGTCTGCTTGGAATTTGAATGAAAATTGATTAAAGTGAGTAAAATAAAAGATTTTTTAGTTCCTAACCTTTTGACCTTTGATGGTTTGTTTATGAACAATGGTGACAAAGTTTAAAACAAAAGGCATATCCCCTAATTAGCATAACTGTGTCATGGATTCCCTTTTACCTTAAAGCTCTTAGCATTTTTATTTTTTATAAAATCGTTTAGATTACGACCCAACAATACCGGTTAAGAGTTTACAGGGAGACATATGTAATCTGCAAGATTTCTCGAGAGCGGTGAAGGGTGCAGATTGTGTTATTCATGTGGCGGGTGTCATAAGTTTTGGCACAAACCCTGATGTGAAGGCTATGAAAGCTATCAACGTAGAAGGTAAATAGTTTTTCCAGACCTACAGGTGCCCCTCCAATGATTGTGATGTCAGAGACCCTTGATTCTACGAAGCACGAACTGATAAAAGTTAAAAGTTAAATTTGTCTGTGGGAGGAATTTAAAATTTGAACTGTCATTTATTTGAGGTTTTTCCTAATTCAGTTTTTTCCAGATCTGACAGATGTGATTGCTTAAATAATTTCAGTAAAAATTAACAAAAATGCAACACACATTGTTTATTACAAATTTAGTTATTATAATTGATTTAATGGTAATTACAAATAACACATAACCTACCTTGTATGAATTACGATGTACAACCAAATCTGACAGATCTGTCAGATCTGACAGAAAAGCAATTAGGAAAAACTTCGATTACTACGTTATGAAATGTTGTCGCCTTAGCAGTAATTCCTTTCAAAGGGATACCGACGCGTCAAGTATGAAACAAACTGTAATTAGCGTACAAGTACGGTCTATTAAAGTTCCCATCTTTTTCTGGTATGTTAAAAGTTAAAAGCTCCGTTTGCAAACTTTGCTACAATCCGTGACATCAGCATTTGGCCTAATTAAAGATCATACTGCTGCAGGTTATTTCCACAATGATGATTTTACGTGAGTTCTAGGTACCAATAATGTGATAGAAGCTTGCTTGAAGAACAATGTGAAGAACACTGGTTCAAACATCCAGTGTAGATGCTGTCTCCCCTCTCAGGGATTGTGTTGAGGAAGATGAAGACAGCCTACCATACCATCAGGAATCAGATCTAGTTCTGGCAGAATATGCAGCAACTAAAATGCGAGTGGAGAAGCTAGTTCTAGGCTCACACAGAAGACCACTTGAAAATGGTAATTCATAACAATACAAAAATTGACATTGGAATTTTGCTTAGTTAGATGCTGCCGTAGAATATGGCTAGCGTAAAAGGAACTAAACCCATTTCTTCACTACTTCGTCTCCTTTTCTATAAATTTGTATGTTTATTGTGCAGAAATTAAGAGCAATATTTTAAGAATTTAAAGTTAAAGTAAAGGTGAATGAATCTTTGTCATCGCAGCATGGGATTCTGAAAGTCTTCTCTACAATAGTAATTTCATGATCTGCTTAGTATCAGACTATCGAATCGGTCCGCCACATGTCACTACTGCCTTCACTCTCTTGGTCCACCACATATAAATTTTAATATTTTCCTTTTATTTTGTAACCAATGGCCTTATCATGTAAATAAGTATTCAGTATGTGATAACACTATAAATGGTATCATATGATTGTGGAAACAATTTCCAGTGACCAGCATTGTTTGAGTAATAGAGGCCTGATTATTCTAAAAATTAGATCACTAATTCTCTTATGTTGTTAAACATTGAAAAATGTTTCCCCAACAATATGGTACCTTTCATAGCTCTCTAATGTACTGAATACTTATTTAAGTAAGCAGGTCATTAGTTTAAAACAAAATGAATATAATGAAATATAAACAAATATTCCACTATATAAATTTTGCCATTTCTTCTATTTTATGTTTATTCCACCACACAAAAAATTGTACAGTGTTTCTTGTATTTGGACATATGTGGCGGACCATGTGGTTTTTATGTGGAAATAGAGAGCAGTAGTGATATATATGGTGGATCGATTCGATAGTCTGGTAAGTGCTTGTGCCATACAGAAAAAATTAATGTAGAAAATAAATTCATGAACAATACCTTATTTGTGCTGAAACAGTCTGGGACCCCAGGTGGGGATCGAACCTACGATCTCTGGGTTACATGACCAGTGCTCTACCAGCTGAGCTACCAGGACCAGGACCAAAATAATTAATGTAGAGGCAGTTTATGGACTGAAAACTAGAAATAAATGTCACCACCTCTCCGAAAATCAATCATATTTGCAGGCCTCTAGATTGTGGCTCCCCTATTGTCTGCACTAGACTTTCTAGAGTTCATGACCATTCAGTCTTTACAACAGCTGATTACTACAATTGCAATCTTGCTGTGCTATGTGTGAAATCTGACAAGATACAAATATACATAAGGTCAGGTAAAGTTTGAGAGAGAGAAAAAAAGAGAGAAAACTAGAACTAAGACTATCCAATCATACTGGGTTCTATCAATCAAGAATTTGCATTCTTAATGACGAGTGCAATTTAGGCCCGCCCTTATGCATTCACATTGACAAAATAGAATCGTAATATTAGTTGCCCTATGAGTTAGTCTCATTGGCGGATCCAAGGGGGCGCCGCCGGCGCGGGCCCCCTCCAACGGCCAAAATTTCTTTCATTTTCATAGGGTTTTCAAGGAAAATATTAAAAGGTCCCCCCTCCAACCACATGAAGGCGCCGCGGCGCCCTCTCCAAAAAGAAATCCTGGATACGCCCCTGAGTCTCAAAGGATGGCGCTTGACCTTGACGATTTTTATTGCGTGGCTCACCAATTTCACGGCGTCTCATTGTGTAAATCATCAAATTCCGGGCTTATGAAAAGCTTTTCTTGTTCAATAGTATCTGGTGCATCATTTGCACTCGGCATTTTGTTTAAATGCCAGGAATCTATGCGTGCACCAACTACGTTATAATACTTCGCACGCGACTGACACAGCGAGTTTGGATCCTGTAATTAAGATTCTGTGTTTAAAATCGATGCATGTTTTGTACAAATAACGTATATTTTATGCGACTTTGCTAGTGTAAAATGTACAAAATTTTCATGAAGTTGTGATTATTGTTACCAAAATTAATCACACCTTAGGATTTCATTTTAATAATTTGGTTTATTGGAAACATCTTTGATGCATATCTGGAGTTGTTACCTCGAAGAAAATGTTTTTAATGTTTTTTCTTGTGCAACAGAACCATTCGTTTGTAGATAAAAAGACAGGTGGGTCATGGTAATGTTGCCAAAATAAAAAATCACACACACACACACAAACACACACACATACACACACAAACACACACACACACACACAAACACACGCGCACACACACACACACACGCACATACACAAATGGAAACGGATTTACAGTCCGATACTATCTGCTAATGTTTAAACGTAAATAGATCCGCTCCATGTCCTGGTGTAATGAGACACAGCAGTTTGGTCAATCCCCAATTGATCCAGGTGTAAGAGAAGCTATGAATGTCAATGAGAATGGGACTTGGAACAGAGAAATCAGAGACCGCTTCCTCCAAATGAGATGACACTTTCCTGGCAGATACCAACAGTCGCAACAGTTAGAATCAGACTAGTAATTCAGTGGGTGGCGCCCATAGATTTATGTGTAAAAGAAGTGCAACAGCGAACCTAGGGTACATGTTCGAGTAAATCAAATAAATGTATAACGTTGAATTACGTTGATATTGACTAGCATTTTCCCAAAATATATTAACTGGATTCTTCTTTCACTTAATTGAGTTATTGTCAATTCAGTACACAAAAGTCGTTTCCTCGAGCTGTAACACATTACATTAAAGGAGCTCTCTGCGAAACTCAGACACCGTCTTTAATTACCGGCCACCCTCACATATTCCCAATTCCCTCTTTTGGTTGTCTGGTGATTGGAGAGTCCGCCATAAACCAGACACTGACAGAGCTGGGGATGCAGGAGGAGACCGCGCCAATACGGCCACAGATTTTCCTGAATTTTGAGTGCCTCTGCCTCCCCTCGTTCCGACCCCCCCCCCCCCACCACCACTCTCCCCAACCCGTCGAAAATGTTGGCTGCATGAAGAATGGGGTATTTCTAAAGTGTGGGTCGCCACTGTTATTTTCCGGGCGTGTTGTTCTGGGGATAATTTAGCAGTAGATGTATTTACAAACTGCTCAGATTGCTGCAAAATATGTCAGCCAGAACATTATCGCACATTATTGGAATAATTTTGCTGTAAACGTTAGCCTTTGTCAATACTCCCCAAAAAGACAAATACGTGCCACATTTGGTAACTTACTTGTTACTGTATGTTCCGCGCAATCACGTGGAAACGATGTACAAATTGAGGGACATTAGTTTCACTGAACTGGAGTGAGCTGGAATGAAACTGCTTCAGATGAGAAAACCAGTACTAATTTCACAGTACAGAAAATTCGTATCAGAGGTTTAACACGACACCCTATGGGAGCTTCCTTATTTTACCTTATACCCAAGTGACACGAATTCTATGTAATGGCGAGATAATCTCTATTTCTGTGGAAATGATTTTTGGATAGAGACTAAGACAAAATTTCAATAGAATTTTTACCAGAAAAAAAACATTTTTTTCATTCTGAAAACATTTGTACTCCTCATTCAGACCATACAAGCTTTCATAATCACAGGATTAGCATTTTCAATTGCGGACTTGATACACCAACTAAAACATGGATGATCACTTAACTGACAGTTCTACTGGAGATTACGGCTCTATTCAAGACAGAAGCAATATAAATGAAACAGATGCTGACAATAGGGAAGATACTGAAGAGGAACAAAATGATACAAACGTAGAAGAAGAAGATGATGATGATGGCAAACAAGCGGCGCAGAAAATTATTAACGAAAAGTGTGAAAAAGGTTTGACACACAAGCTGAAGGATAAATTTTTCACAAATAAACTGTTGCGGACAGCTCTGGCAGACGCCGCGTATTTAGGGGTTGTAAGTTTACACATTCTCAATCGAACCCAGCTTTATACATATTAAAATTCTTATTAATGTGATTTATTTACAGACATGGTTGAGGAAAAATGGTCAAGGTGAAGGTCAGCTAATTCAGTAATCAAGTTAGGATTAGATGAGCACTATTTTCCCAACTGACCTTTTTTTTTTGAAAGTTAAGTAAGGAATGAAGGCTGTTGATCAACGTCGAGTCTGTTGAATGAAACTTCATGACACTTCACCAAATTTGACACTTCGTGACACTTTTTGGCGGGAAAAGTCATGTGACTGCATTCTGGTGGAATCTTTCTAAAATTATCATCTAAATATTG
>JBCAUI010529996.1:0-11376 GCA_038406195.1 Haplosyllis anthogorgicola | reverse complement strand
TAAATATTAGAGACTTGGAACTTTTGGGTTTGATTTTAATCTGGACTTGAGTATCCCGGACTTGGTCGTTACAATATATAGCTGCTCTCATGTTCCAATGTCTTGCGTTAGATCTAACTTGATCGTGTCTTTTGGCCTTTGTTTCTTGTCGCTGACTATGCGCTCGTATACATAAGGAAGACCTGACGAATCCGGATAGGTAGTTTAACTATTTTAAGTGCGATGGCCTTTAAGATGAGATATTTGGGTAGATCTATCTAAATGTTGCACACTGACCTATAAAAGAACAAAACAAATCCATGTGAATGAGCTGTCATCAAATTTAATAAAGTATTCTACCTGGCCTTTTCTTCGGCTATGAAAAGGTGTAAAAGGGCATCTAGGAAGAAAGTAAAAACAGGCTATGTTCTCAGTCAAACTGTCTGCTGGTAGTTACAAACACACCAAGGGAAAATAAAAATTTCATGATGATACTACGCAGCACTTAAAGCACGAGGGCATTTTTCCGGATATTGTAAGGTCAGAGGGGATGAAGAGCTACTACGTTTCAATGCAGATTATAGGTCAACGACCCATGACACATTCTTAGCTGTTTTGACCCAGATATGGCGATTTAGCGCCATAGCTAACATGAAATTGCATGCTATCACGCAGGTTCAGTTCAGTACGTTTTCTTCAAGTCGCAGCTATTTCCTAAAGTGGAATCATTGATTAGGCTTGGACTTTCTCATTTCACTATCTCTGATTAAATATGACCAGAACAGTTATGGTCTCCAACAACTTCCTTTTAGGAAATCTTTAGAATATGACATCTTTTCAATCTGGATAGAACGAACAGTCAAAATATCAACATTCCTAACGGGGATAATAAACTTAGTCACTGAAATGACACATAGCAACATTATGAACAAACAATTCTATTTGCTGTTAATTGACTGGAATAATTGAATCAGTAGAATCCTCGAGAAGCATCTGCAGAGATCTAAGCTACAGTTCAATTGGAGCCAATTTTTCAAGGACAGAATGTTTCGTATTTAAACTCTCCAAAGAGTCGGTTAATCCATAAATAACTTACTTACTTACTCGTGTGGATATGTCGTCAGGCTGTTGTGTATCGGATCTTCTAGTACAATTATCACAAAAACGGCTTTTCTTCAGTCCTCTAGAATGACGGAAAAGGACACCATTCTTTTTTAGTCGTAAAAGCCTTTTGGGTTCCGCTAAAGAAAAATATGTCATTACAAAAAATGGTAATAGTTATGTACATAAGGGAATTCATATAAGGGCGCTCCGATTAAATACCGTAGTTCAGCTACTGACATTGTTATCATTTTGAAAACGTACCAAACAAAAGGGAGAAGGAAAGAATTTCACGCTGTGTTTTTGACGTGCTACTGTTACGAAATTTCACCCTATGATAGTTCTGATACAATTGTTGTGTTTACTTAAGATTTGATTCCAAGGGAATATTCTTTTAATTGCTTGTACGTCCACATTTGGCCTAATATTTCTGTTTGTTGAACAATGTTGGTCACTTCAGGAGAACATAAATTTGTTCACCTCATTTACAGTAAGACATATGATATTTTATAGTCGAATAAATATGCATGATGCAACTTAAGCCTCATTTTAAAAGCATGTTCTGCTTACAAGTTAGACGGACAATTATCTTTGCTGCTAAAAGGGTCGTGATTGACCGATCATTTGGTGAATTGTTCTCCGGAATTATCTTCTTGTAAGCAGATGATTCATTGAGCAAATCTGCATGGAACCGTCATTAGTATTGATTGCTCCAAATAAAGAAAGATGAAACCAGTGAAATCTGAAGATCTAACGTTCAATTCATGGAAATACCATTGAATATTTACGACTAGCAAAACAGTTTTTCCACTGTTATAGTAGACTACTATGTACAAGACACGCAGCGTGGAATTTCTTTGTGATCTCCTTAGTTCTGTAGAAATTCAAGTTGTTAGGAATTTCAGGAGCTAAATTCTCTTTTAATAAATTACCCACTGCAAGTTCGTCTCAAAATCTCTACATCTGTTCAGCATTGATTTGGAATCCAATGAGTTGGACGTTATGACCCAATTGAACCAGGTTTACCTCTTGTTTGGATTAATCAAGCATTCAGCTCACAACTTTTCAGTTACTTAATTAGGAAACATACAGGAGAAAGGATCTGGAATGACAAGGCCAATGACAAGGCCAATTCCACAAACAGTCAGTACTATTTACACAGTACGGGGCGGGGCGAATACAAAATCCTTCAGACACGGCAGAGATAGTGATCATCTAACATCTTACTTTTTTGTATTTTAACACAAAAGACTTTTCAACACGAAGAAAGGATCTGTTGTGTACATATAATTATGAATGAAAGATCTATAAGCAAAAGCTAAGTTCGTTGTCATGTAACATGAGCAATAGTACAGTACCAGTTTGGACTCATTTCGGTGAGACATGTTTGGTGTCCAGATCATGAAATTACTAGTAAAAGTTTAGCGCATCGCAACAATAAAATTTCATGCTAAGCTCATTCAATTCATCTGTTGAGGGTCGCTATTTTTGATAATAATTTCATGATCTTTTCCAAATTTGGAAAGAATAGATCAACTAACACTTTTATTGAAGGCTCGTAATGTGCTAGGGAAAAAACAACAGGTTGGATTTCGTCAATTGAAAGCTAAAACAATATTTCGCATTTAATTTTTTACCATTTTATCATGGTTAAAATTAGCATAGGTACGCTATTTTGTAATCTTCATTTGATATTTTCGACATTTTGATAAACACGTTCGTGTTTCGAAGCTTATCAACACATGTCACATTCCTCATTTCGTAAGACTGTAATTAGCAATTATGATCCATCATCATTGTACAAATCTGAGAAAATGAGACCTAAGTCATGAGAAACGTTATCTCACGGTGATGAATTGTCACCGTTTTCTTCGGAGGTCCAAAGATAGACTGATTTATTTCTTTCATTCCCACGAATGAAATAACTGTCTTTATGCAGGTTTAGCAAACGAATTGTGCACAGCAGCACAAAAAAAGGGTTTAAACGTTTAGCATAAGATTAATTTTCATGACGAAATTCATAATGACACGTAAAAAGTACATACTTTGTGATCTTCGGTAAGCCAGATTAAACCAGAGCATTTTGTTTAGATCTGAAATAATCCTATCAAGTCTTGTTCAAAGCACACACCAAATATCTATAGCCCCAAAATTAGCCCAAAACCTATCAGTGAAAAATCTGCAAAAATATATTGTGATACAAAGACCATTTATTTAGTTCTCTTGACTGAATTTCAAAGACTTACGCCTAAGACAGAAAGAAGAAATATATTCTCTAAAATAGTGTTGAAAAGTAGGTTGTTGTTCACATTGCTAATGGCTAATAACTCTGCTGAAGTGTGTGATAAATTCCAATTTCGCAGTTACCTCATCATTAACTAAAATATTTACAAAATCATGGGCGTAAGTTGTGCAAAGTAGTCCTTGTCTTAGCAATATATTTTAATGTCCTTTTTATACCCACGGTGGAAGACAAATTTAGCCTTTATGTGTTTTTTGTACCACAGTTCCCATCTTATTCTCACCATACAGAAACCCATACCTCCCACCTGACTACCAAACTGTCTTTTTGAATTTCGTAAACTATGTTGATAATTCTAGGTCGGTCAAATGCAGCACTGATGAACATTCTCTTTGGTAAATTACATAGTTTGTCCTTTGGTAGCATTATATCTGCTTTATTCTTGTTTTAAATATGGTGATGTCCCTTAAAAAAAACATGCTGGTTAACCTTTTCAGGGGCGGATCCAAGATTTCCCGTTGGGGGGGGGGGCGCCCGGCCCGTTGGGGGGGCGCCACCCCTATTTTTGCCCAAAATTTAGCAGAAAGTGCATGAAAACGAAGAAAATATGAGCCGTTGGGGGAGGGGGCGCGCGCCGGCGTCGCCCCCCTCCCTAGATCCGCCAATGCTGCACTGTTACTTGTCCTTGAGACAGATTGGCTCCGCTGGGTAAGATGCATACACAGGTCACTTGGTTCTGGCTCACTGGTGATTGTTCATCATGATAACTTTCCAATGACCAGTACAAGAAATTCCTCTTAAACCTAAACACGGTACCTTACAGGAGCTCCCTTTTATATTCTATGTTTACGATTTTCTTGCGACAGTACAGTTTCAATCATTAAGAACTAGCTATCATTTGTTGACAGGTCCATGACAAGATTCTTTATTATGTAACAGTATTGACTGTAGGCTTGACTGTTGACTGTACCCTTCAGCTATTTCTTCTGCCTCTAAAGAACACGTCCTTTCGCAATTTACGCAGGAGTCCAGGCACGACAATATTAATGTTGAAATAAATTATTCTTGTTACTACATTCTGAGTTATAAATATAGACATTCATACGGGTAAAATGCTATATTTTTCCACGATTAAGTTAGCTATTCTAATTAAGTTATGGACTGAATTTACACCTGTTCGTCAGACGCGCATTTTTAAGTTCATCTCCACTTTGTGTAAAGTCTGACATAACATCACACACAACATGCTATGGGCATGAAAAGTATTATGGCATTTTTGTGAGCCGAATGCCCGATAGTGGGCATTTCAGCTCTCTGTATTGACGAGATGGATCAGTTGTTTTCTGGGCAACTATTACAGTTTTCTGGCACCAGACCCCCCTGCCAACGCTAGATTTGGGAAAATGCATTTCTGGTCATTTCTGATCATTTTAGACACTTTCAAAAAATTAAGTTTATTTTAGTGTTGTACTTTAAAAATTTTTGGTGTAGTGGGGTGTTGGACTATGCGGCATGCGACTATGTGCACCGACAGGTCGTCCTCCTCGTTTTATTTGATTCGGCTCCCTGTGCAGAGTGGTTAGGTAAAATAGGCACAGATACGTCATACTATTTTCAGTACACAATACTACTGTCCTGAAAAGGACTAAATTAAGTAACGAACCCAAAATTGGTCAATTCTAGGTTGACCAAAACCAGTTATTTTACTAATAATATAGTCTGTCAACTTCCCTGCCGATTCTGTCTTATCGAGCATGTTTGGGTATTCGAAAAAAATGCACGATTTTCTCTGCCTCGATTTCTTGCCATTCCTGCACAATGAAATATAATCACTATTGATTTAATGATGCGCAAATCCGTTAGAAAGTGATTGGCTATTGATCTAACAGAAATGTCTGTTACAATGTTAAAATATGGGCAGCAACTTAATGTCATTATCTAAGTAGTGAATTATCTTGTCACCAAAAGATTTAATTAGCTAAGTGTTTACGTAAAAATTTTTGTGCAGTCCCCCTGAAAGGAATGATTGATAAGACATAGGTACGAGAACACGATTGCTCGTCACAATGTGAATGTGTTGTTGTTTTCAGCTAGTTTCAAAGGCGCAACATGCGCGATTTTTCTTTAGTTTTTAAATTTGTGATATTTCCTACATGTCACACACGTGTACCCAAATTTTTTAATGTTAGTAGAACTCTGAGCTTTGTCCAAATTTTTCATGTCCCAAAAAGATTTCCTAATAATGGACACTTAATCGTAAATGAAATGAATTCTAAATGACCATTTCACAAAAACTTGATGTTCACAAACTATTAAAATTACAATAAATGCTTTGAGGCTGAAATATGGCACCCACCGATCGGAAGATAGCTGCACTTTGCGTTGAACTTTGAATACACACGTCGGAGGTTCGAGTCCGGGTGTTGCCGCTTGGCTACAAAATAATTTCCATGGGCAAGAAAGCAACCCCACATTGCTCAGAGTGGTCTGCGACTCATTAAAAGGCTGCAGAGTGTACTATCACACTAATGTGACTGGTGCACATAAAGGAACACATGTGGACCATCAGAATGTGTCCAACCACAGTACTTCTACCTTGTGAGAGAGGAGTGTTCGACAAGGTGAGTGCAGAAATGATGTTTGTTTCCCCAGGTTGATATGCTGAAGTAGGAATGCTGATGTAGCTACCATGTCACCTGAATGCTCCCCAAGGAGTTGATCTGGGAGGAGGTGGCTTTTTCTCTTAAAGGAATGACATCACTGAATGGCCTTGCACAAGTGATCATTGTAAAGAGCTTCTGGTAAGATGCGACATCTGTGGAGAGGTGCTACATAAATCTGATAACCATAACTTAAAACAGTAGATAAAATCTTAAATGTGTACGTTGTATTGTGGTGGTAGAAAATATATTTTAACATTTTCAGAAACTGATCGAACATTCAGATCTGTCCATTATAAATGTTATCCAAAAATTTGCGGTATGTTTTTTTTAACGATGGACACTTTTCTTTTCAGTTTGGTCTAAAAACAATCTACATAGATTATGTTTTCCACTGCACCGCTGGATAAGCATACATTTATATCTTTACACAGTAAATAATAACCATATGTTGTCGTTACTTCCCCCTATTATAATTAATTAACAGGATTTATTATCTAGTGATGAAGTAATCGGTGAGTGCATCTTACGGGAATGATTTGGCGTTGTTGTCCATTTAATTATTCGATCCATCCATAATGTATTAGGTAATTTACACGCCATAGGGACAGTAGCATTGTACACTATAATGCTAAAGGTTACTGATAGAATAACAATATATTACATATTGCAGGTAAAACGAAGCTGGTTCTGTCGTTGACAGCTTCATGTTGATCCAGATTGGTGCTGCTCTCAGATAGACAATTGTAGCTGTATCGTCGATGAAGCAGGTAGAATACTCTATGTTAAGGTGATACAAAGCAGTGGAACATCATCGGTGTTGATCAGATCAAAAGCACCGTATCAGGTAGATAATGTAGCATCGCATGGGATTGTGGACAAACAAACTGACACCATTCCGAGAGCAAATACACCATTGGTGAGTTGTTGTTGTTGTTGTTGTTTCATAGAAATATTTGACTGTTTGATGAGAATGAGGACTACAAGCAGCTGATTTATGAAGCAAAGTTGTGCAAGGATTTGAGGAAAATGTTAGCTTGTCGGGCAGTTTATAATCCTCAGACACTTGCATGCATGCCCCGCCGCAATTGTAAATTTAGTTGTGCCAATGCTTGCGAAACATTCACTAAATGTCATTCAGGATTTGGTTGATGTGCATGTTTAGTCGGTGTCAGAGACAATTGTTTCCCGAGGCTGGAAGTTGATCCTCCTGTCAACAAGTACATAAGAAAAAATACTGTTAGGCTTAGAATGATAGCACGGCAATCTACATAGTGGCCATGCAGTAGCAGAACCTGAATATGAATAATTATCCATTAGCTGAGAGTTTATACTAAACATAGAACTGTAGTAAAAGTTCATAAAAGTCAAGTTGACAGTTCAAAACACCATTTTATCTTGGCCTATTGGGTCCCTATTTTCAATCAAGACACATTTGTATTAGTAGAGAGGGTGCCTGCAATTTACTTTGCTTGCATTTTACTTTTTATGTCAGTCTATTAGAAGTTTCATATTCTATGCCATGAAATATTCACTCACCTAGCAATAACCAATCATGTACAGTGACATTTTGTCCGGAAATGTTTTATATCCCAGTGAAACATAAAATACTGTTTTTCCTGAGTTACAAATAAAAATACGCTGTTTCCTACATTTCCGTTTAAAATCATTGTAATATGCGTCCTGGGGGAAATGTAAGCCTTTTATTGTTCAATGATTTCAAGTAGCAATGTCAACATGACTTGCATTACTCTAATTTCAGATTGTTTGGCACTGGTGCTTGATTAAAACAGTCAAAAGGGGAAACTGATAAAGAGAAATGGAACAAAAATCGGGAAAGTCAAAAGATATTGCCGAAGGATTCTCGGTTGAGGAATTTAACGTACTCGATGAACTAGAAAACAAACTAAGGACAGGTGTGCAAAATGTTAGGAAACTTTCACCAAATAATGGAAGTGGGAAAAGCAGTCTTAACCAAGTTCAAAATTCTCCAACGCAGAACCAAAACTTCAGTTACTCCTCGATATCCAACAACAGTGGTCAGAAAGGATATCTAACACCTCAGCAACAACATGTCAAATCTAAAATATCAGACATAGAACTGTTGTGATCTTCGACAAGAATGAAAACAAAACAAGACTTACGTAAATTAGAATCAGTTGATTTTACTACAACCCTGGATTGAGCACAATGGAACCATGCAGGAACAATCCAAAGAATTTTTCTAGGTAGTGAAGACTTGAACAATTATACATAATTAATGTTTTACATCGTTGCAAAAAAAGCCTTCATCTTCTTATCTAAATTAACATGCAATAATCTAATAATTTAATCTGTTTACCCGTGAACCGTGACTGTTCATTTCACCTTCTTGCTTTAAAATGTTATGTTTTGGTTGCCCTTTGCATGACGTTGTCCGAATTACGATTCAAGTAAACATCGAGTCTTTATTGTTTTACAGTTAATGTGATCGCAAAAGTAATGTTGGTACTTGTGAGCAAAGGGATGACAAATTACAACTAACAGTGTCCATTAAAAGTGTAGTCTACATGGGTAAAAACGTGACATTTAGTCGACTCGGGCTTTTTCCATTATGCTTTTTGTTTATGTTTAATTTTTCAAAAAACAAAGTATCGGGTTGTGTAACTTCATTGCTCCCAAAATAAATAGTTACAAATAAATATTTTACTCTACCTTAACAGAATACTTTTGCATTGAGACATAAATTCAACTTTGTTTCTAGCACCGATAACATTTCAAACATGTCATGTCTGAAATCCATATAGCTATTCAAACACAGTAACTTATTCTTATTGAACGCATTACGGAGTGCCGATCAATACTATAGATTTTAAATATAAATAATCCAGCATAGGCATCCAGTGTATCAGCTTTGTTCTCTGTCAATAGTGGTGCCAATAATGCACTGACTACCGCCAGCGAAATTTAACATAATTATCAATTAGATTATGGTTGGTTAGTTATATTTAGGGGCGACACGCATTTCAGTTCTCGGAGCTATTATTAAGATGAAAGATTGATAGCTTGGTCCCCAAGGTGTGTCACAGTTAAGATTCATCTACTTTTAAAAATCCTTACGATAGCAAAGAACGAACATCTTCTTGTGATACATTTTATTTCTGTGATAATACGTAATGAGACGGTGAAATAACGATTTCGATTCATCAAGTTTTAATGTTCCTTGTTGCTTCCTATGCGTGAATTGATCTTTAGAAATGAATAGGATGAAGAGAAAATGTTTGATAAACACGCAAGAGAAAGCTGATGAGATTATTGATTTAATCTAACGGTCAAAAGACAACACCTCACCATGCAGTTTCAATACTTGCATTATTACGATTATAATTGTTAACAGCAACAGGTCACAGTGCACTAAATAAAATAGTTTCGAGTCGCTTAATTTGACACAATTTGACCTTAGCAATATTCATTCAATTCTATCATTTCATTTGCATTATTTCATATTTCATATCTCATTTCATATTTTGTCTCATTACAGCTCTTGATTTATACTTAATTTTTCAAAGGAATGCAATGATTTACCAGTTCTTGAAACTGTCTTCAAGTACACAGGCTTGAATTATGATGTTGTGCCCAAGTCACACACTGGGCTTAGGAATTTTCGACAGCGCCGGCCAGAACGTAATTTCATCCTCTGGACTTTTGAGAAAATTCAGTCTAATGCTAATAAAATCCTGGTCTGACATTGTTCATTGGTAACACCCATACAAATTTAATGTTTTCTGATATTTGAACATATCATACAACTTGCAGAAATTATAATGAATAATCACGCAACGTGACAATGAAAATAAACATACAAAATAAAATAAAATGTATGACTTCATAGCTATTAATAGAACTGGTTTCTGGTATTTATGCATCAGATCTGATTGAGGTTTCTGACAATACCATAATATTTAGTTTTGCCAGAAATAGTCAGAGTATTATGGTTTGCCTAATGAATGGTACTTTAGCCTGTGCATGTAAATGTCAAACATATATGCAGAGTCATAACTGGCATACGGAATGTGACATATATGATGTTGATTCATGACGTATTATAGGTTTCTGCATGTGGGTGAAAGTTCCAATTAACAAACCATCATTTCGAGCACAGAATATCTACAAAAACAAACGTACGCTAATTGTCAATTACAATGCGAAATGTGAGATGTGCACGCTTAACACAATTTTCTTCTTCAGGAGACCAATTGAAGGTGTTTGTGTATTGGTCTAATTTACTCTCATTTTCTAAATTCAAGAAACACCGTATTGAAATACTGAAAGGAAGATAACGATAGACTTTGTTGTTTACCCTGTGTGTAGGGTTTCTTGGGTGGTTTCTTAACAAATGCCCAAACTGCTGCGGATGGAAAAATGAATTATAAACATTTCATGTCATGTTATATTTTATCTGGTTATGTGTATATTAGAAGGCAAAACAAAAGAAGAAATGAAGGCGATCTGATCTTCACAACATGTGACATATTGAAGTATGAAGCGAATACATATCGTAATAATGACCTTGCGAACAAACGCAACAAAACCCGTCTTAACTCTTTGAGTTTTCTTCAAAGTAATGTTGTTTGGTTGCAATCACCTTGTTCGCCAAGAATCCATTTACCCTTACCACAAGCAAATTTACTTAATCTCTAATTCGTAACCACAATGCGAAATTTTCGAGACAAGTGCAATGCAGATAAATTTACTTTGTGCTTTGATACGTATTTAATGAAAGAGTCTATGCAGCTATTGCAGACTAATAAATGTCACTATAAATAAAATACTACAAAGCCAAAGAGCAAATCTCTTTCATTTCTGCATTAAGGTCAAACTGTTCTCAACAGGGGGCATGATATGAGTACCAATATCAATTAGTGGTGCTATCTTCTGTCTAATGGCTAGGTATTGATGCTTTTCCTACTTCGCAGGAAATTAGTGCTGAGAATGACACAATAGGAACTACTTATCAGTCCATGGGTATCTTATGAAACTTGTTACATGTAAATAACAAGGTTAATATGCAGATTGCAGATGTTAACATTTGTGCGTCCTTCTGAAGAAAGTGTCCTTATTTGAATACTAACCATTTTAGTTTTGTCTCGTTTATATGTCGAAACGCCTTTGTGGTTTCTTTGTATATATATATATATATATACACACACACACGTTTAGCGATGATAACCCTAATGAGGATTGTTCCCTTATAACGTATTCAGCTGATTCTAATGCGTCTGTCTGCGATAGATCAAGTTGATTCACGAGTATTTGTTTTAATTATATTGTAAAGTCAAATACTCTAATATCAAAGTACAGAACACAAGGAGATAAGTCTTTGTTGGAGCAATTAGTGCACTTTCGGTTTATTGA
>JBCAUI010529985.1:0-11378 GCA_038406195.1 Haplosyllis anthogorgicola | reverse complement strand
TTTATATTGGATGAAGCTGCTCTCTGTCAGCTTCACACTTGTTGCCTACAGGCAATTGGTTGGGAGCGTTACTTTTGTACACTCCCCCTTGCCTGTATTGACAAGTGGGGTTTTAGGCCCTTTCAGAGGTCCGACATATACATAAAACATCCGACATACACATAAAACTGAAAACATACAGGAAACATTAAAAACTTCAGACAAGTGCTGTATTTAGAATTCTCAATTGTACCAAAGAGTTTTTATGCGTCCTTATTACAAAACTTTTCGATTGATTCCTGATATCTATATTTTTGTCCACTGTTATTTTTCAAAGAAATTTCCAAATTTTGAGTTTTAGTAGATTCTCCGCCCTCACAGCACGAAAGGAGAACATAATTACTTTTGAAAATCTTTTTTTCAGCTGTTACAGCTATCGCTTAATAAAAGAGACGAAGCAACAGTCGAGACATTCGTAAGGAGAGTCAGAGAATGGGAGAGAGAAGGATTTGTCAGTAGTGATGTGGGGACAAGGATAGGTGAACTTGTCAACCTTGATCAAATTCTGATAACTTCAGGTATGGAAAAAAAGCTTTTTGCTAAACCTGAAAAATTTACCCTCTTTCAGTTGGTATACCTCACTTTTTTGCATGGTCTGTTTTACCGCATTTTTTTTTTTATAATGTGGGGTATTGTGGACTCCAAATCGTGTAATATTTCACAATAGGTGTGTCGCCTTTAATTGTTTTTGTCACTTTTACGTATTTTTTTCACAATGGTAAATGTCTAATGGATTTGAATGATTGATTGATTGATTTTAATCGTTCCACTTGGTACATACATATAATCGATATTATAATTGTGATGTTGTTTTTTGTAAACGTAGTATAAATGGCACTGGTGCCGGTAAAATCAATGATTGTTCCTAAGGCTCGGGTGGGGTACTGAGACCTTTACACAGTTATTTTTGTATCCCCATCTTAAATATGTATATTGACACATAAATCACAAAACATCATCACCATTCCTCTCACGGTGTGAAAATTTTGTGTGATAATAAATTGGATGGCGCACAATAATGTATAAAAGTGCATATGTGACGGAAACACACATTCAGTAAAACGTAGGGCTGGGGTGACTAGTCCAGAATAGTTGATAGTCAAATTGTGTGCCCAACTAGTTGACTAGCAAATCACTAGTCAACTAGTCTATTTCCTTATAAGGTAAATGGCCAAACAGTTCACTACTGACCATTAACTTTGATATTTTCATTTAAATTAGCTTTATGTTGCAATTTCACACCATCTGATAACTTGATTTTATAAAATAAAACAATTTTTGTAATTGTTTACATGAATGATGTCCTCAATGACACATAAATTCATTAAATATGTGGTTTTTTCATGTTACGAAGAAGTTTGAACTGCTCTGAACTCAGCAAATAACAATATTTTGCACTAGATACGACTAGTTGACTCGTCTAGACTAGTAATGCACCCGACTAGTAAAATTGCTAGTCATCCGAGCCCTACTTTGGAATCGTAAGAACAATACAAGGCGAGAGTATAACTATAATAGGTCATCCATTACAAGTATGATTAACATTACCTTTCCTTTTAAATGTATTAGCATGGTATCGTGTTTTACTTACACTTATGTAAACGAAAATAGGAGGAACTATAAAAGTAAGACGAGTTAACATTACATACACGGCAAATCTTTTTTAGTTCCTTCAATGCAGTGTAATGTTGCTTGCGTGTCCCCCGATAAGAAATGATCCAATGACAACAATCAAACATAAACATACATCATCAGGCGGCATGTGCTGAGGTCATCGACTGCATGACTTATGTGTTTATATTTTTACCACACCTGAGCTGTCACAAAATTTTCTGACGGCGGAATCTTCGTGTAATAATTGTACTATTACAACATATTTAATCCAGTCTGACAAAGCCGCATTCAGAATGAAAAAAATGTTTTGTGACCTACAATACTGGGGCGTTTCTCTGCGTGGGTAACAGACTTTCCCGAGTTCATTTGACCAGAAAATTACAACTGCTTACATAAGTATTTCTGCTACTTATAAACTACGGAAACTTTCCTAGTTGAAAAATTACACTGGGAAGTGGAAACCCAAATGCCAGACAGACACCTCTGAGTATTGATTGACCAGTCTGAGAACTGCCCCAATTTTCACGTGTTCCCCAAGGGAAAGTATTAAAGCTGTCTTTCATGCTTTTCTTTGACATTGAAACACACGTGCGAAGGTGGATTTTTACCTTATAAGTCTTATTAAATAGGCCAACACAGCTGTGTAAGGCGCACTTGCGCAGACAATTTACTCTGTATCAAATTCCTTCGGTTCCAAAGCTGCATTGCTTGGCACATTTTCAGGAATTTTCTCTTCTTTAGATTTTAAGCAAGATTTTTGCGAAAATCTATCAGTATACGCAACTTTATTAGTTGGCCGTCCATTTAGATTTGGAGAATAGACAAAAGTTTCCGAGACTACATCACAGTACATCCCATAATTAAAATATAAAACGTTCTTTCTTTTCTTTGATTAAATCTACCATGTTAGGAGATATCTGTCACTGCATTAAAACAATCAATCAGTGACTAACTTTCGAGTGTCAGTAAGAACTTTGCAATTATTACAATACGATACCCAGAAGGCCTCACCCACCTACATCAAGTAATTACATGTACCAGCGATACTCAGCTGCCTTACACTGAGGACTTTACACAATCAGTCTGACAGATTTTCATTATTTTTCCCTTATACATATTGTGCAGCGCAGACTTTCATTAAACCATCTAAAGCTATGTGCATTAGTATTTTCACAATAGTGTCTGTCTCTCATTGATTTTGGTATAAAAGTAATACAAGAAGGTGAACCAGATCTTTAATTCTTTCCTCAGCCAAATGTGCTAGACACAAACTAGAAATGCTTCGAGAAGTCGACATATGTAAGAGAGAGTTTAAGGATGTCTACATCACTTAGAATAGGTAGTTTCCATGCCAGTGTTCTCCTTCAAACACTCAGATTTTAACAGCTAGCTCATTCGGCGTTTTCGAAGTGTCACACTTTACCAATCTCACCTATCACGAAATACTGTAACAGTGTTTTCCTCCAAGATTGAGATTGAAGGTAATCTGCCCCACCACCGTTATTACCAATCTGACAATAACATTACAACCTGATTTTATGCCAAAGCCTAATGCAGTGTTCACATCAAGTCTACTTCGGCAATATACAACCTGATACATTCTGTATTTGACAATCACCAAAGGT
Organism: Haplosyllis anthogorgicola; assembly: GCA_038406195.1. Classification (NCBI taxonomy): domain Eukaryota; kingdom Metazoa; phylum Annelida; class Polychaeta; order Phyllodocida; family Syllidae; genus Haplosyllis; species Haplosyllis anthogorgicola. Next base: position 8,100 of record JBCAUI010529985.1, on the reverse strand, counting down.
TTCCCTGGGAGGTAAACTTGCGGACTTTATCGGTATGTCATGTCAGCGTTTTTAACCATGTCCACTTTGTGCATTTTACAATTTCATCCTTTTCATCTGTTCAGTTTATCTCGAGTCACAATACAAGCAATTCGTCGCAAGTTCTACGCTATTTAATTATTAACTTCTCTGTTTAAGTTTCATTTCTTTGTCAAACAATATTGGTACAGATCTGTTTGGTTTCAATAACATCGTGTCCAAGCATCGGTCACTGACTGGTTCTACTTTAACAAATCGTCCTCACCGACACAATTAATGATCCAGTTTTAGTTTGGACATAGCGTCCAGATGGCATGACTCGTAATTAATCAACCTAATACCAAAAAACGAACGAGCATCGGATGAAAAATTCTTTGGATAAATAAAAATCACATTTCGGGATATTAGTGTATCCAGGCACAGGCATTCCGTTGTCCAATTTGATCAGCTAAAGAGCATCCCTATTGATTTGCTCGTGGAATCCCCTTCACATCATACATTTGCGTTAACATCCTTGACCAATATCACAAAATGTAGGTGGTTACCATTTTCTCATGACATAATTACTGGCGAAATGTCACCTAGATCTTTATGTCATTTATGGAACTACAGCAACATAATTTCAAATGCAGTGAAAAGATATTATTGTCATTCAACAAAGGTCATCACAATTCAACATTTACAAAAATATACTCCTCTTTTCCAATGGTTCGGTAATCTTGGCCCAGCTAACGGACAGCTGTCAAAAGTATTATTACTTTCGGTGAGTGCTCAAATGCTATACATCTCAACATGTGCAAGGTAAGAACTACCGGTGAAATCGAAACTTTACCAATTGCTCTAAGATAAATCGACTTCTTGCATATAGAAATAATAAATAGAATGATTTGGATGTTAAATTGTGTTATTTCCTAACAACGCCATTTGGATACTGACACTTACTTTGACGTATCTTAGCCTTAGTACATGAAAAATAATGGTAGCGACCTACAATCTGGATAATCTCCAAAGCCCCTTTCAAGAAATGATCCACCAACAACAAACAATAACAAACACAGATCAGCTGGCATGGCAAATCCAGGAATTCTGCTCTAAATATAATTTCCCATTCCTGACATTCCGCACATAAAAGCAGTTTCTCAACGTTTCTCAAAACTTCCAATTAACTAATCAATATAACAAAGACTTTTGTAAGTATGCCGATTTAATAGTATTTCCATTAACCAACAACAAGAAACACTTTTAACAAGTACTAACGCTTTTTGTATTTCTAAAGTGATTATTTGCCAGAAAGGCGGGGTTTTCCGTGTCCTAACTAGACAGAAAAACAATTGATTAGATAGCATTATCTCTCTGCTATTAACCAACTTTCCTAGTTGATATATTGCATTGGGAACCCAAATGCCAGACAGACACCTCTGAGTATTGATTGACCAGTCTTAGAACTGCCCCAATTTTCACGTGTTCCCCAATGGAAAGTATTAAAGCTGCCCAGCAAGAAAATAACTGCTGTTCTCTGACACTGAATTATAAAGGTGGTCATTTACATTATAAGTCGTATTAAATAGGCCAACACAACTGCAGTCAATTTCATTTTATCTTTTTCGTTTGACGTCAATCTTTATTGCTGCAGCTTTAGAGGAAACCTTTTTTGCGGAAAGAGGCCTTTTGATACAGTAATCACTCACTGTAAATCAAATACTAACTAACCTAAGTAATGCCAATGATAAAGGTTTGTGCTCTTTTACGAACTATCTCCATTTGACTGGCGCAGTTTAAGGAGTTGTTGTATCAGCGGCTAACAGGAAATGATTGGGCATTTATTGACCTTAAAATTTGTGATACTTTCTCTGAAGTTCGACTTTACATTCTGCTTCTGCTTTCCCGGTACCGTGCCGTATCAGTTAATACCAGGTTTAGAAATCATCGTTGTTGTTACAACGTCTGTTAGCCTGAGGTTATCTGTGCTACAGAAAATTAAGCTACATCTTGTTACCGCTAAAATATTTGGGTTAATATCTATCAAACGTACAAACTAACAGACACGCACATCAAAATCGCTCGTTTCACCAAATTGTGGTTTTAAGATGACTTGTCGACTTAATCGTTTTACTGATATAAATCTCACAAACAGTGATTGTTCTGTCCTCAGAAATGAGTTACGCATAATTCAGCCTCAAGACTCCGACGTTCAGAAATTTCCAACGTAGTTCAATACTCGTTATTTAGGAGTTGCGCGATCGGTTTGGCAAGTTTTCAGGAACATACTAAAGTTTTGAGCATCATTTTTTTTCACATTCGTGTCTGTCTCCCATTGATTTTGGTATGAAATAATAATAATACAAGAAGTGAACCAGATCTTTTCTCAACTTAAGTGCTAGACACAAAAAAAAAATCACTCTGGAGAAACAGAAATATGTACGAGAGAGTTAAGGATGTCTCTATCACTTAGAATAGACAGCTTCCTTGGTTCCTTCTCATCTAGTAATTGGGTAACCAGTCAGCTAATTCTACATTCTTACAGCTTCCTATTTAGCAAGACCACCCTTCATTATATCAATGTACACAAACTGATACCAAATTGCAACCTACAGTTAAACTGATCTTCTCACAACCCTTCACAAACTCAACCTGATTTTCTGCCAAGCTCCGAATCTAAGGAAAACGTTACAAGTCAAAGAAGAAACCATCCTGGGAATAGCAATATCCATCTGAAACAGAGCAATGTTGTACAGACAGACCTATGTACCACACCTTCTTACTCATATGGTAAACTCAAGAACTGCTCATTTAAATGCAGGGAAGGGCAGCATCTGAGGGGATCCAGTTGTTTGTATGGTGTCTGACCCCTTGAAAACGCTAGTTTACTTTGATTATACCATCAAAGTTCCCAGTGAATTGTCATGTATAAGCATGCATTAGACTGCTCTATATGGCACACATCACCCCCAAATGGTAAACACTACAGGTTTCTCATTAGGCAGCCCTGTTGTATCCCCCTGACCCGTGTGACATTATGAAATAGTTTCAGAAAGACGATACTAAATCTAACATACACTCAACCATAAAAACATTGACACATATTGCCCTACATAAAACGTTGGCTGAGCTTGGATCCTGCACGATCTTTGATGTACAATTTAAAGCCTACGGAAAACAGCCGTTGCCAATACTTAATTTGAATGTACAAGGACGGCAATTTACTTTTATATGGTATATATTCGTACTGTCAATGGTATTTTGAAAGCCCAAGATGTTAATAATTTCATAAATTATTGTCCTGACAAAGTCATGACTACAATAAACCGTGCAGATGCAACACCAAGATGGGTTCAATGAGTGCGGCGTGAGTGTCTTGTAATTGGGTCATTGCGCTGATCAATACAAAGTTAAACACAGACATGCTTTGCCAGGGACTTGCTTTCGTTTCCGAGCTGTTTACACCCAACAAATCTATAAAAGCTAAGACAATATTTGCTGAAGCAAGTCGTGACCACTGTATATGCCTTCTGCAGCTGCATACTGGCGGTAAAACGTTGGCTTAAGCATTGATTCGCACCGCCTCTGAAGCTTAAGGCTGTTTTGTTACAATCAAGACAAGTATTATGACCACTGGCAATTGTGACCGTGACTTCTGCATAACCTCTTATCTTGTCTGTAGGATTCCAAAACCTGTCTTCTGTACCTATATGTACACATGCTGTGCCCTTTGTGGGCGTAAAATGAAATCACGAACGTAATGCAATTACAAGGACATACCCAATAAAAGACTGAGATGCCTCAGTCTATTCACATGCGACACATGTGACCTTTTAATTAATAAATTGAGAAAAATGCGTGAATTTCGGGAAACGACTAGTGCAAAATACGTCACTATGTCGGAATTACGGTATGGAAAGGTTTTGTGACAAAGTAATAAACATAGTTGTTTATTAGTATTGTTGTACAAGAAGGTGATTACTAGAACTTAAATTCAACTAAAATGTGAAATAAAGTGAGGGGCTAATCATTAAATGACGTACACTTTGCACTGAGCCATAAGAATCTTGGCCATATTAATGGGTAATAGCGAAGGAAGCAACTCATATACCCGCTAATAGTATCTGCAGGTGACCATTTATTAATAGCAATACAATAAAATTTCCACTACCGACAGCAGTACTCTTGTTGTTTTAGGAAATTGCTTGCCATGTCATGTTTTAGTGCAAAAAAGTCTGAAACAAGTGGCCATCGAGAAAGTTTACTTTTGTAACGATCCCAGTGTGGACAGAAGTTTTCTCCATAAAATTGTCTTGAACTATCATTTCGACACCGGGAAATCCATAGTAAAAACAAGTGTCCTCATTAGGCCTAGGAACAGCTGATTATGACACTGCATTTGCGTAACACTTTAAAAACATCTTCCGGTACAGCTTCAAGTTATAGTGCGCAATAAATAGTTCTTCACTGTTCATGTCCTATTCACACTGGAGCTGCTAGCAGCGGTTATATCTTCTTATCAAACACTGATGGTCAGAGTGACCATTTTGGACTTACATTATGTTATATACTATCAGTACTACCTACGCAAAGCGTACTGGTGTTGCAGAAGTTGAACTGTTGATGTTGCTTCTCTCACTTCTTGATGTCACTGACATCGTAGAATAGTCACATCTGCTAGAAAATATCTGCAGGAAATGAACTTTCTGCGCTGGTCTAGGTTTAGTGGTCCCAAGTCCATAAGAGGGCTACCAGTAGTGCCAGAGAAGGGGCTGTAACTTTTGTCATAAAAATGACTTTTTTTAATGTCAACGTGACTCGAACAATTAAAACAAATATTCACTTATCTGTAAAATTAACATTCACAATCTGTAACTTACAATCGCGATCTTGCTTTTAACTTGGTAGCTGCTTCAAATCTTCGACTTTTACAAAAAAGATCTGCATTAGTTTTAACCTTAAAATAACATTTCACTTATCTATGATATGTGCACATTCCGTACTAGATTCAAGATACAACTGTTCAGATTCAATTAATGACAAATATGTCTGTTCTGTAATAATTCTACTATAGACGTGACATCTGCAACAGGATAAATGCTATCGTGAATATTGCACGAAAAAAGTTCATGGAGTCACCCGAAAAGGCCTTAATTTACTCATCGCTAGTGGCGTTTGAATCGATAATCACAATATCAAAATAATTATATGAAACACTTCGGGCAAATAGTTACTTCTTTCTGAAAGCGGTTGTGTACCAAAGATACGGCTAATTAATATATGCTTTCCACGTAACCAAGTTTATGTAAGGAAAAGTCCATGGCATGGGAATTTTCTATTTAGAAATAAAATCTCAATGTTTTATCTCAGTATTTTATCTTTGCAAATATACGTTCACGTGCTATGTGGATTGGTATCTTTCAGGTTATATTTTAATGTTTTCTGTAATTTTTTTAAAAATTTTGATAACTGACATTCTGTAAATGTCAATATATCTTGAGATGAAAAACGGACATCAAATTTCAGGAAAAACAGTGAGAAAAGAAATGAGAGTACAACATGATAATGAAATATATTTCTTTAATTTCAAAAAGTGGACAATATCTATAAAAGCCACTCAGAAACAGACACAAATGCGATTGTAAAAAAAGAGATCTAAAAAGGGCGTCAGTGTTAAATTTCATTGACAATGTTCCCCCGATACAAAATAGGTTAGCTCCGAGAAACCGTAATTCTTAACGCAAATGCTAAAGTTTCACAATATTTATTCACCTAATTACGAAATAATGTTTTTGCGTTAAATTGACATTAGTAACATTTAGGTTCACTTTCATTTCCTAGTAAGGAAGTTAGTGACGCAGATATCTGGTTTCATTGGAAACTAGATTATGAAATGCTGCATGAAAGAATGTATGGCAAAAGCCAAAATCTAAGATAGTCAGCAAAGATTCTAGCGAAAGGGGGCATTATCGTGAGAAGCCTGTCTCATTTACCCATATATGGAAGGAATGCTACAGTGAATTAGACCGCTGTCGACAATAGGGAGTGAATTACTCAAAAAGTGGCAAATCTACTTGCAGTGTCCACTTGTGGCGAATGAGGCACATGATGAAGTGGATTGAGGATAATTTGGGTAATCTACAGCAAACAGCAGAGACAGAAAGTATCCCTGGAGCGGCGGATCACGCTGAATTTTACAACCAACAAATGTAAAGTAAAAATTTTGATTCGTCATTTCAAGTTTCGGGTTTTAGCCGGAGTACAGGAAACGTTCCTGGGGAGTTTCCTGGAAATCTGGCGTAAATTGCTTTCCTTGCTCGACTGCATGCAATAATCAGGATGTGTGAGAAGGGAAATCCTGGAAACGCATCCAGTTCTCATGTACCTAAGTGGATTCTGCAGCAACTTAAACAACATAACAGCTGAGCTTATATGATGTGTGCATGGCAGCTGCAGACTGCCTCAGCTGATATCTCCTCTTACATAGCATTACGTAACACATTGATTGACCCACATTCACTTGGCCCTCAAGGACAAGTGAGCAACATGTAACCAGGCAGGCTAAGCAGCCTTCTGTGGCAGAAGGATCAGGGCCTGCAGCCCCTGCAGAAGGCAATCTGCAGGCAGACACAGGACCTAGAGGAATCACAGGATGCAGCTGAGGAGGTAAAGGAATCCTTCTTATGCTGCCTTGATTTACTGCACATTTCTATCTTTTCCCTTTCTGCTGTAAATTTGATGAGTTTGTTTTTGGTTTGGTTTCGCTGAATAAATCAACATTTTTACTACGCCTTTCCTCACAGTTTGTTGCTGTGGAACGTAAAGATTGACCTGTATTCATTTCCACAGTACAACTATTCGAACAAGAAGGTTGGTTCCAGGCAGTATGGTTAGTTAAGTTAACCTAAATAACGATCCACTTACAAGTATTATTAAATTAAGCTCAAGGTTATTCCCTTTTCGCCATGTGCGCAGCAGTCCTTAGTACAGCGAGGCCAGAGGAAACAACTGCCATAAATATTCTTATCATTTCAATCGGATCTCTCACACTTGTGCAGCACTTGAAAACAGCTGATTACACAACTGAAAGTTTTGAAATTGCTCGCAAAGCTGCACATTTCAATGACAATAGTTGCCACTGTATGATACACACCGTAAACAATAATAAAACATTACAACTACATACATGTGCACTTAGCTGCCAAATTACTGTTATGCTCAAGTATTTTGCCAATACGTACATACTGGTACAAAACCATGTCGCAAATTCAGGCCATGCATAACACAACAACTTTTCGTGGTAATGTTTACAAACATCATAGGTAGCATGGTGAGGGAAGACAAGCGGATTTTGCTCCTGGAAAACCTGACGATACATTTCTGCTCGCCCTGGGCACTTTGTGAGTGATGATGATGAGCTATGAAAACAGCCCAACAGACTCGCCAACACCAACATTTCATCTTCCTGGAAATGTCAATGAGAATTACTCCATAAAGGGAAAGTCCCTGTAAGATCTTGCACCCGAGATTAAAAGGAAGAACATCACTCTAAACACGTTTGATAGATGTAAGATGATAGTTGACTGAGAAACATCTTTCGTAAGAATTCTGATGAAAGCTAACGGGCAAAGTGAAGTCAATTATGTTATGCCTTAGTATGTGATACATTCCGCTTTAAAAAGATACGGCGCAGAAATTGGAACAACACATTTACCTCTCTCCCTGTATGGCAGTTCTATTTTAGCTTTTTGTGATAACTCCCAGGGGTGAATGCTAAACTAAGTCAGGCAGCTGCTGCATGAATGCAAAACTGTGTCATATGATGGTCGTCACGCCCGAGCATGTGATTTCTGGTCCTAAAGTAATCGGCAAGAGTCCAGCTCGGGAACAGCTTCGCTCATAAACAACACAGATAAATTAAAGTAGGTCAATAATTAATGTAACATGGCAGGGTTGGTGTTTCTTTTAACCCCTTTCCAGCCAGGCACTTTGCAAATTGAGGAAAATCTGCCTGGCACTTGACCGAGGGGCTTCATCGTACACTCCTGACAACTTTACTATAACATTTATAAACTAATTACCTATTCATAGTTTCAGCAGAAG
>JBCAUI010529974.1:0-11379 GCA_038406195.1 Haplosyllis anthogorgicola | reverse complement strand
GTGTCCCTAAGTCTCCCAATCTGAGCACAGTGCCACCTATCAGACCAGCCCAACACCCTGTTGTCTGTCTGATGGCCCAACAGATACTGCCTCAGTAGTGTGCCTACTCAAGCTGTTAACATAATGGAAGCTGCTGTTCTGCCCCAGCTTACTCTGCAGCGTGAGTAGTGGGAGGAGCTTATTTGGAGCATAATAGGTTCTAGGCTCCCTCAAGATATTACAAGTGACAAGACGGCAGATCGAACCCTGCTTCGTGCAGACGCGATGTACAACCCTTGTAAGTCAGTATTCCCCGTCTCCCATTAAGAAAAATGGGTTGCATGCTGACAATTGCCATGAAAACTTTATCTATATTTAGTTTCATACAAGTGTTTGGAGATTTAAAAGGGGCACTTGAAAAGTCGGTTCAAAAAAGATTCAAGATTTTATTTATATTTATGAACAGTTAGCTTTTCACGGCCAAATGCCCTACAAACAGCAGCCAGAAGACATTCGCGCAAAGCTTCATAATAAACCAGTCACAGATAATTGTATTTAGCTGCTGACCCGACTTGCTCTATCACAGAAAGGCGTGTGATCTACAGCAGCTTATGGCTTATGTCTGCAAGAGATTGCAAGTTTAAGAGTTTTCAAAACGCAAAAGGATAATGATAACCGTAGATTAAGGGATGCTGTCACGTTAAACCATGGAAGGGATCAGTGGTTATACCATTCATCATCATTCAGAAACTATCGGGAGAACTCACAACGGAGACAATTCTCTTGAGAAACAAATCATAGTTCATCCTCTATCAAAGTGGAATTCTTAAAATACAGAAACAGGTATTTTATTGTATTTAATGGTGCTTTACTTTACTTTAATAAGGTTTGGTAATTGAAAAAAAAATTCCCCACATATGTGTAGACAGGTTTTCCGGTGTTTTAGTTTAACCAATGTTATATTTGGTGCGTCACATTCGATAGTATTGATTACAATGCCATTAGATCTCTTGTAATATTCATGACACAAATGAAGGCATATAAATTATTTTGTGTTTAGGTTATTACCTATTGGCCCCCGTAAAACTTTAGATCAGCTTTCTCCCTTACGTAGGAGAAAACTTTGACACCGAAGATGTTTTCCCCCTACCCCTCTACCCAAATAGCGATCAATCAGCTTGTCCATCCCACAATATGCTTTTGGCGATCCACTTTAAAAAGGATTGTTTGTTGCTAACTGTTCAGAAGATCGTACCGCGGCACAGTTGTATGGTTTAACCAGTGTCCGGGCGATCAATGAAGTTAAGCAATCGCAGCCTCCGTTAAAACTTGGATGAGTGACCCAAAATAGGCTCCAAAGTGGTTGTACGTTGATCCTAGAAACATTGCTTCGATGGTTCCTACCAAAAACACACAGCTCAAAGTATTAATGGTAATGTTTTTTTGCAGTTAAGGATGCAGAAGCGCTAAAAGAACGGTAAATGCATCACAAAAATGAAAGCTATTCATGTAATTGCTGATAGATCGCTATCTGTAAAGGGTAAGAGAACAATAAGTCCCGTAGGTAAATATACCTTGTACATTTTATATGTGCTTCGACGTCAGTCAGCAAACATGTCACTATGTTAGCTTTCAAAACAAGAGAGAATTTTTTTTAGGTTTTTGTAATATTTTCAGGTATCCCATTCTGGATACATTGGGTTTGTGCGGCTGATTATGTGACAGGTGTTTCCATTGTACGCGGGATGATTAATGACGAAAGAACTAAGTAGGAAGGTCGGAACCAAAGCTGATCACATTACGAATCCTGACACACCAACTTTTAAATCCATTTCTCACCTGGCTTTGTTTTGTGAAGGATTTTTGTGATATTTACCTGCGGATATAACGACACAGAGTGAATGATATGTGAGGAAAACGCGTGTAAATTTTTTGTACTCGACAAACATGTATACAAACTTCATGTTTGCTAACGTAAGCGAAGCTTCCGATTACTTCTCGGAGAGTATTGACATAAACGAAGTGGAATTTGACGAAGAATATCACAGAGCGAATTACTTAGAGATTGAAGGTAATCTGCACAATGGGACAATCGGGATAGTCAATACTACGGTGTTAGCGGGTAACAAGTTCTGCCCTCTATTGTTTCGTTTTGTGTGGTACACAGTAATCACTGGAACAATATGCATTCTGGGTATGACTGGCAACACTTTGTCTATTATTACACTGCAAAAGGACAGGGGCAATCAAGTGGCCAATCTTCTGCTGCAGGCACTGGCCTTGGCTGATAATGCATTGCTCTTTCTGTCTCTGCTTACATTGAGCATCATGTGGGGAGCACTGGAGTACTTCAATGCAAGTCATACTTTTGCTATATTACCTCTTTATTTTTTTAAATATATAACACCCGTGGGATATATAACAAAAACATGTGCAATTTGGATGACTGTTCTACTTGCTATAAACAGATACATAGTTATTAAGGAACCACTAAGGGCACAACATATATGTACATTGTGGAAAGCTAGAATGCAGATTCTGGCAGTGATAATATTTTCTATTGTGTGTAACATACCCAGATTCTTCAGAGTACGTATCATCTGGATTACTGAGGGCAATTCAACAATAAGAAGTTATGAGGAGACCAGTTTCGGAAAAGGATCATTATTTCATATCATTTATACCAATGTGCTTTACACAATATCAGTGATTATATTGCCACTGATTATACTAATATTCATGAATGTGAGTTTGATACTGGAACTAAGGAGAATGAGGCATCAGAGGAATCTGATGAGTGCCAACTGCAGATCTTCAGATGCAAACATTACACTTGTAATGTGCATTATTATTGTGATATTCATAGGATGCCATACACCAGACAGGATCCTTCAGGGTATTAGGTCATTCTATAAAAAGGATTTGTGGGAATATTACTGCTACCTGACTGCTCTGTGTAACTTATTAATCATAATCAGTTCATCATCCAACTTTCTAGTTTACTTCTTTGTCCGAAAGCGATTCCGTCTACTGCTGTACCAGACTCTGTGTAAAGGTTCCACCAGGAGACAGTCAGATATCACCATAACCATGGTCTCTCAGCTAGGAGACGATGCCGAATTGAGTGGTCCCATGTTGGCTCTGAGAAGACTATCACGTTCCATGACAGGAATACTATTCAAAAATATGGATTCGACCAGGAAAAATGACAAAACTGTAATAAACGATAAACGCAGAGCCAATTCTCTCGGTACTCTCCTGGAGGTCCACGAGCAACACAAAACACAAAGATTTCACCCCACGAGGAAATTACTGGATATGAAGATAGGACCGACAGAGAACGACACTAGGCTGGGATAGCGTGCTTTAAGTTCCCATAAAATATTCGCATATGTAACGTTTTTTGGCTGATTAGGTCTTTAAGTGGATTTAGAGTGACAATGTTCATCATTTCTTTTAGTTTTGAAGGACATTTTAAAATTTGAGCGCACCCGGTCGACACGTAACATCTAATTGGGATGTCATTCTTCTGCCTGTTTGCCGCGTGAACGCGTGGCGGCGGAAACAGAGGTTTTATTAATTCGTGCTCTAATTGTCTAATTTGTCTAATTTTTTTGAATAGATAGAATTGAAATTTACTAGCTGGATCCAGTACATTAAAACGGTGTAATGCTGGTACACCGAACCAGTATTACTTCAGTGGTTTACTGAAAATAGTTCAATCCACATGGATTGGAAACAGTATCATTACAACATTTAGTAACTTTTTAATCCTATCTAATTAGACAAATTAGAAAACTAAAACATAGTACGAATTTAGAACAACTTCTACTGCCTTGATTTATGCAGTTATTCATGTTTAATTCAGGACTTCAGGACTGTATCCCTTATTGAAAGGGTTTATAAGTTTCTATTCATTAGTTAGACACATCAGCATGTTCTCTATGTACTCTGTATGTTGTTATCACAAAAAAAACCGCATTGTATGCGTAATGCGCTTTTGTATCACGTAAACTGTTGTGTAAATACGATTAATTGTATCTTAATTATAATCAGTTGCAAACTTTGTACTCCTTGTCGCATTTATGGTGAAATTAATTAAATGCGTTTTGGAGATCATGTTTTCGCATGTCAGTTATTTACGATTCTTTTGACAGAATAGCAGAGCAAATCATGTACCTTATCAGTGGTGAACAAAACCGCCATCTGGACTTACATTCATCCTATTTGTCAAGATGTATTCATTGAACGTAGAATGACTTGTTGGAACTTTTAAAGCCTTTTTTATCTTACAGTTTGGATTACGTTTTTCGTCGCACTTTGGTATGGTGATTAATATACAAAAAAGCTGAGTGGAGTCAAGACATGTCGCACACAACAAAATACTTTTGCTTCGGTTCCAACGACCCTATCAGAAAAAGATTCATAATTTGATCAATGTTTGCTCTTTTAGGAAACAGCTAAACTTTTATCTTCATATTTTTCCGACCGCCGCAGTATGAAAATCCTGTGCGTGTCCGTTCAATGTAATCAAAACGATTTAAAAATGTCTATTGCTGGGCTTTTCAAAAAGACAATACAACAGTGAAACTTACATAACTTTGTACAAACATAAAATAAATACAGGGTAATCTTTCCTGTGGAATCCTCATTTTTGCCTCTGTGAATTAATCCATAAAAAACAATAATATTCCGTCACACGTAAACAAACAATTCATGGTCTCTTGAATTCAAAACGCAGCAATCGACTGGACATAAAGACAAGAAATTAATTTGGAGAAAATGTTGAACGAAGACCGTTGTCAATAAATAGGGTTTACATCCTTCCTCTTATTTGTTATGAATTATGTACAAAGAGAAACGATTGTTAACCAGGGTTAAAGCTGTCAGAAAATGACACAATCAACCAGATTTCACAATGATTCCTGCACAACAGACACTTTATACTAATGGCAAGTCATGACAGAGCACTGTAAAAGGACCATTCTTTTGTATTCAAACCTTCGCACCAATGCAACACTTTACCGGGCTTTTAGGATGGAAGGATTGTAATTACATTTCAGAAACGTACAGATAACTGCTGAAAGGTGGAAGAAATGTGTCAGCTGAAAAGTACGGACAAATTTACATGTGCATTCAGATAAAGTTTAGAACATTTGGGAACAAAAGAACGTATCGTGATATGCTGATAGCGAACGGAAAATGACAGCGATAAATTCCACGAAATAATCAGGGATTTTCATCTTCTGGCCTGGAAGCAATAATTGTATATTTTAAACACAATCAGCTCCACAGAAATAGATACTGATAGCACAGATAAATCATACGTGTACGATTCCCACTTTCTCTTCATAATAAACAGATCACTGACTCAGCTTTATCGTTACGAATCAGTTTTGTAGGTTTTTTTTGTGAAACTGACCTGGAATGTAGAAATAACAATATTGGGTTTCTTTTTGTGTCGAGGTATTGGAAAGATATCTTGGTCTCAATCAGTACTGGAGTAGGATGCAGGTTAATGGTGTTGTTGTCACTTTTAGTTGCATTACGTAGCTCTCTTCGCTCTCCTCACGCAACCAATTTGTAGGATTCCGTATCTTCCATTCCAAGCGTTTTGTATCTGGTTGAGCCGAATGCTTGACAGAGGGCATTTCAGCTCTCTGTATTGACAAGAAGGATCTGTAGTTTTCTCTTCCTGTTATGTAATAGTAAACTGAGCTATAGGGGCCACACAGCAGGGAGGTTTAAACAGTTCGTCAGGTAACAGTTGGTAAAACAATACGGCATAAGGCTTTGTGCACCGACAGGTCATCTCTCTCGTTTGTGTTTGTAAACATTATCGTTTCGAAAGTTTGTCAAAGGAAACACTATTACTCCTTCCCTGTAACTTAAATAGAATTCCAGAAGAAGTGTTGCTTTGATCGTAAAGTGTTTTTCCGAAGTTATCAACGTTATCAGAAATCTGTTGTTAACCGTAATCGTAATACCTCTGTTTTTGTGGCCACAGTTTTTTTGGATTGAATCGAAACGTGGGACTCAATAGTAAAAAACGTAGGGGAACAATTATTACAGAAAAATATCAAGTTGGTTGATCATTCGCCTTTACTTATCCGCAATGGATAAGAACCAGAGTTCCTGTTCTCCTTCAAAACGCTTCATTAATTCCCACCTAGGGATATAATTTTCGTTCAAATGTCAGAAGGGTTATCGATATAATGGCAGCTTGACATGGGAAAATCTGCTTACCGATTGATGGTCTTGCTGGTTGGATCTTATCAAATATATCTCTTAAACATTTCAAAGCCATATCATTAACGAGAATGCAAATCTGGAATAAGAAGCCATAACTTACATTCTTACTATCCTATCCTAATAGTAACAATTCCATTCGGTCATAAAGTTTGGCGTCTAATTTTGTACGTGAATGAATGTATAAAATTCAGACATTCTATTTGAGACTCGAGTAATGGCTTATTTGAGCAAGTAGACGCCTTCTCAACAAGCTCCACATTAGTGACATTACTACTTTTTATTGCAGTGTCAGAGGCAGTTTTAATTGGAACGTACCGACTTTAATCACATAACGCAAGCCATTTCATTAACCCCAAATCTGTGCCTGAGGAATAGTAATGTGTTAAAAGGCACTAGGACCATTCCGTTTCCCTTAGCTTTAACTGCCTTGAGAAGAAAAAACAATCTATTTGCAGTACATCTACTTAATTTATATTTCATCATGTGTATTTTATAATGCCTCGAGAATAATGAACATTATTCTCTGTACAACCTGGATAAATATCTATGAAAGAAGATAAAACCATTTCAGAGTCACGTTTTGCTCCGAAATGTAAGAACTGAAAACCTTGAAATGTCTTCACGATAGTAATGACGGTGTTAAGTAGCCAGGGGCAACAAACACCTCTTTCTGCTGATTAGTAAAGCTCACGTAGTCATTGTTAAAGCCCTTCTTACCTCAGTTGTTCGACTTTACAGCTCCCGGTCATCATAAGTCTGCGAGATTTCATCGCATTAACAAAGGCACGTTACATAAGTTTCTTTCAAATTTATCTAATCAAACCTTTGGTAATATATAAGCTGCAAAACAACTTAAAAAATTTTCCCGACGACGTAAACATTTTTCTGTTGGATTGTTGGATGCAATAGAAAAAATCCGATTTCGATAGACGTCCGAATCATCAATTTTGTAAGAAAATATCAGCCATCAAACGTAAAATTCTAGGTTGCTGTGTGAGGTAAGTGAGATTTCTGTTTCAGAGTAAGCGAGATACCATTTCACCCTGGCTGTTATCAGTATCGTGTATATTTCAAACATTGCTGGCATAAGACAAGACAGCATCATTCCATATTACAGGGCCTCCCAGTTAAAGCGGACTTCAAGGTAAACTCAAAAATAGATAAACAGAAGTTCGCATTAAGACATCAATTTTGAAAAAAGTGTGATTCTTCAAAATACTAGAGTTAGGCCAAAGTATTTGTTTTCACGTTTCAGTGTGCGAGTACCGGTAGGCCAAAGGACGGGCTGCACTGTAGAACCAGCTGGATTCAAACATGTTGAAACTCTGAATTAGAGGGATATTTCATCTGTACGTTCCCCCTTTTGTGTAGTCCAGAATCTTGTTTAAAGTATTTTTGTTTCCTCAAAGTCTTGAATACAGCTGAGATATTATTGCCAGCAGCAGCAGAGGTCTGCAAATGTGTAAACAGGCTCTGAACTTCTTACACGAACCAAGGTATTATAATTCCCATGGATAACATTGCATACCGCTATTTGCAACTTTATCCCGACTCTGAAAAGCGTTCAGGGAGTTTCAATTGCTTTGTTGATTGAGTAGCGTCCCCCTTTAAAGATTTAAATGAAGTTATGAATACGGCATCCTTTCGAGAATTGAGAAACATTCAGATTCTGTTAATTGTTAACGTGTTGGACTGATTATGGAGGTAACTGGAAGCGATGTTTCTCTCAAGTGGAAGCCAATAGCCTGTGGAGCCGCAGGTTATGGTCCTCTTAATGAATCGTCGTCGAAAAGACTCATGGAATGAGGATAACCCAGAAATGCTGGGTTTTTAAGGTTAACCGAGGTAGACCGGTTAACTGATTTCTTGCAATGTAAGTGTATGCAATGAACCAGTCCTCATTTGTAAAAAGACATGGGCCATTGTTAATCTCTGTCACTTATCTGGAGCTTTTCTCATTTCATCAAGGTTTGGTTAACAATTCTCAAAGATGATTTCAGTTACCTTTGAATCAAGTTGAGGACCACTTATACAAACTGACAGGTGTGGCATCCTGAAATTGAAAAATAACCCCCATCCACATGTTATGTCTTAAGTAGCTGCCAGGTGTTCCCTGTTGGCTCCTTCTTGACTTGTTTAGGGTTAGCCTGAATGCCTAATGTAAATACTCCACTAAATGACCTTCTGGTGACAGGAGGAAAGATTTCCATCAAAGGAAGACAGTCCACCACCCCTCAGAGAAGGAACGGCCAATCGATGGGCAGCTTCAGAGGTTCAGTGAACCAGTAGGGAGGGGTAAAGAGGGTTAGTGTAAAAAGAGGAAGCAGAAGACATGAAGTGTAGATGTGTAGTAGGTAGTAAGTAGAGGTGTGTGTGTGTGTGTGTGTGTGTAGGACAAGGAGCTGGTCAGGGTGTTTGACCAGTGGCAAGACACTGTGCTTGGCCCAAGTCGGAAGGGTTTAGGCTTGGGGAGCTAAGACAGGTCTGGACGCATTTGGGAATACCAGTTTGGTGTCCCAACTGCATCAAATTGCACACCTCATTCTTATTAATTATTTGTGTTGATGTCTATGAAGTAGCGTGTAATAGTCAGTGAATGGTTTAACTCTCGCATTATTGTATTGGAACATAAACACTTGTACTTAAATCTATATGATCACTATTGGACTTACATGTAGAGGACAATAAAGCTTCAGCAAATATTACTACAACATAGCAGCATTGGTGTCATCATTTACAAAATGTAGCGTTCTGACTTAATCCGATCCTGACCCCAGGTTGTCTTATCGACCTCAATAGATCTCGCACGGGACATGTCACAAAGTGGTGCCATGATCAGGATTGGGCGTTGGAGCACCCAAACACCCAGCTAGTTGTGAATGCATGCGCGAGACAGTGAATGTGATACATGCTGTCAGTGAACATTATAACTCAATGTGGAATGGAAGAATAACTGTAGGGTACTCGTGTACACTTA
The DNA here is from genome assembly GCA_038406195.1 of Haplosyllis anthogorgicola. Lineage (NCBI taxonomy): Eukaryota > Metazoa > Annelida > Polychaeta > Phyllodocida > Syllidae > Haplosyllis > Haplosyllis anthogorgicola. The sequence continues at coordinate 2,171 of JBCAUI010529974.1, read as the reverse complement.
CTTGGGACCCTTTCCATCTGGCAGTGACTCTCACAATACACCAACGAGTGGACGGACAAGTGTGCTACCTAACCACTGCTTTCACCACTTAATAGGTGACCTAATGGTCACTACCAATGGTTTAGCCAACACCCTACCAGCATTGGGGGCCTAACATGTTGCCCATGGGATTGGAAGTGGGATTGCAGTCATTGGAATACATTTACAACTTCACCAGTTGGGGAATGAATGATGTGGTACATGGGGAAGTCACCATGAGATACCAACATAGAGTTGAATATACCCCCACATTTAAATTGGGTGTTGAGATAACTGTACGGAGATGAGTGGACAATTATAGCTACACATTTTGCATATTCCTGCCCCAACCCGACCACCACGCCTTTGACATCATTCAATATGAGATGGACCGAAAACTAGCAGATCTGACTAATATTCCATTTCATATGGGACAATAGACTCAGGCAGATCTTCCACCTCATATGCTGCCAGAAGGACATGATTGACCAGATTAACTTGATTCGAAGTATACAATATGAAGCTGCTGTTTCTTGCTGGGATATACAGCACCCTATACCTGCTGATATCAGATGGCACAACCCAAACAACCCTGTTGGGCAATGAGGACCCCAGTGATGGAGACCCTAATTTCTATGGGCCACCTATGTCTGCTCTTCAGCCCAAATCCCAGTACCAATGGACCCATTCAGTGCTCTTTGAACCCCAACCAAAGTTAACCCGCTCAACTTACAAGGTGACCAGTTTCATCGACTTCAGCCCATACCTAATTTCCTTCCATAAGCTTCAAGCTTATATGGACACCAGGGGACTCCAGTCACCTTTGATTTTGACCTCTCCAATCCCACACTGAGGACTTATGACATGGTCCTGAACTCTGTCCAATGCCGGCAACACCAGCATATGTGTAAATACTTCCTTCACCTAAACCGATTCAAACATCAGTACCGCTACCTCAGGGAAATATTCAACACCATTTATACCAAATTTTTGAGTGCTATAAACCATGTGGATTACCACCCATCATTCCGTATCACTTGAGATGTGCAAGCTCCAAGCCCCTGGGGCCCATTGGAAGCACGCTATCACCCAAACAGCCAGTACTTACAATTCCAGGAGCTTAACCCTAGAGTCATCCAAGCTCTATCAAATGCTCTCGAAAAGCTAAACCCACCATTACACCAGTCCTTAGTCCAAAATAAACATTTTGGCCTGGCCACCTTGCTCCTGGGGTGGGGAATTTATAGCAACGCTAGGAACATAAAGCACCTAAAGAAAAACATTAAGAGGCTCCAGGAACAAAACAATCTACAGGACACCTAGATCCATGCCCTAGTAGGGTACCCTAACCTGACAGCTACTAAAGTCAACCATCATGAAGATTTACTCTATGAGATGGACGTGAGGTTGTCCAATGTCAAGAAAACAATTTCGGGTATTATTCTTGATCAACGCTTATTTCAAGTTACCTTACAAGTATTCTCAGAATTCACAATTCGTTTCGATCGTATAGAAATGGGTATCTTAGCACTAAAAGAGAATGTGGACACTGTGTACGACTTTCTCCACATTCTGGCCACCCACAAAGCCAATCCCTTGGTTTTACCTCCAAATAAATTAAGAGCAGTCTTGGTCCAGGTAAAAGACAGCATGGGAACAAACCTGCACCTGGCCCTACCTGAGGATCCGGATGTCAATATATTTAGCTACTATGAAATCATCAAACTAGAGCCTGTTGTCTACAATGATTACTTAATGATGATTCTTACAGTACCCTTAGTCGATACCACTCTCGCAATGGACTTGTACAAGGTCCATAACTTGCCCATGTTACATCCCGAACTGCAGACTAAAGCCACCTACCTGCTAGAGGGAGCGTACTAGCCGTGTTAGTTCACGGACTCTACGATACAATACCTACAGAACTCGATATCCTCCTCTGTATGGCTACTAGAGGGTACATATGTATCCTTAATAATGCACTGTACCCAGTGGAGGAAGTCAAGTGGTGCATATACGTGCTATTTGCCAATGACCCCCGACGCATAGGGACCTATTGTAAGTTTCAAATGGATGCCCAGCCCACTAACACAGCCCACCATCTTGGCAACCATATGTGGGCCATTGGGGCCCTTGCCCCTTTTAAGTTACAA